>JAGDQP010007498.1:40691-57942 GCA_022664845.1 Lepisma saccharinum | reverse complement strand
AGTTTGGATTTCGATGAGGAACCTCCAAAATGATAGTTACTGGTTCGTGAAGAACAATGGTACAAACATTTACAAAGACTGACAGTTTTATTTTTGTACATATAAAATAGCTTGAAACATATTCATTTCGATTGGACCATGACTATCTGCTGAAAGAGTTTCACCGACTCGCTCATTCACAGTTCACTCGTATAAAGAGACCTAGTTCATCCTAATCTATCGTTTGAATCGAGAGCAGTGGTAATACGCCCTGTTCAGAAATTTTTAGAACGTTTCTCTTATCCATTTCAAATCGAGTGGCCGTAGCTCAGTTGGTTTAGTATTCGGCAGATCCTGGGAACAATCCCAGTGGCTCCCTATACTTACTAGGTTTCTCCAAGGTTTTGCCTCATTCATACCAGGAAAATGCCGCTATGTTACCGACCAGCTAGGCCCTCTGCTTTCCAATACCCTCTTCCCCGCCCTATTCTGACCTGAGATTGAGATGCCTGAAGGCCATAAAATAAATCCAAAACTGACTGTTTCAAACATTCCTCACACATTACACTGACAACATAGGCTTGACGCCACCTCCGCGGACCCCCTTTACTTTCTCAATTGGTGACGTGGCGTCATAATTATCAGATACATTTTCTCTAATAAAATGGACACTCAGTGTAAAATTTTGATGCAAGCTGTCCTGTTGAAGGAGGTGTTTATTTACAACACTTAAAGCACAGGAGGAAGTGGAATGAAATGGTGAACGATATATAACCAACTAAATGGAGTATTTGCCGACAAATGGTACTGTTGTTTGTTATTATTCTCTAATTCAACGAGAATATAATTATAAGTAAATACTGCCTTGAGAGAGTTAATAAAATAGTGTTTTGCATATTATTGTTTACGGTACTCTACTACGTAATAAATAATGTCACTGAGGATAATTATTAGTGCTATTGGAAGCTACATTTATTACTTCCACAGAGCGTATTTTATGTAGCGGTATTTCAAAGCTTCAATTACTTGAATTAGCATATAATTAACATCATTGTTACATCATAATTGAGTTTAACTAATGGAGTACAATTTCAATTAATCACCCATAGACATATGATACTGTTTGTAAACATCCTAGTTACTATTATTACATTTCACGATTTTGATGATAAGAACAATTATTTTGTATTATTTTATGAGAGTTAACATCCATAAAAACTTACAATTATCTACGTTTAAAAGTTCAAAATCTTAATGAGGTCTGCAGAAGGAAAGTGTGGTCCTAAATGAACAATAATATTCCTCTCCGTTTAGCCGTAGAAGAAATTATCTTGATTGTTAAACCTTTGCATTTTTGTTCTGAAATCCCCTTTAGTTTTTATTTCCAAAAATCATTAACACAAAATTAAGAAAATCTATTGGGAAAGACATGATCGCAAACAAACAAGAGTCGGCGGTGTACCGGTCAAAGCAGATTGTTCTGATACATGCATTATCCTGAGAATTGCGTGCTATTTCTTACATTCCACTTTGACCTATTGCCTATTAGGAATTAGGATTTACGTTGATATCAATCTCAAACTCTGAATGAATAGGAAAAAACTTTGTCCTCACTATAAGATAAGTTTACAATTTCCTCTTTTAACTTAAGTTTAGTTAGATCTAAAAGTAAGTTACCATTAAGGGATTTGAAAATAGGTTATAAGACAACATCCTTTCAATATTGTTGACATGGCAGTGTTGTCCTTTTACGGAAATATTTAGCGTTGGCTATCTCAGCTCTGCAAAAATAGTAAATCTAATTAAAAAGAGTTGATCAATACGAAAAACACAAATATTGATTGACATGGAGAAGGACATTGGAAATTTAACACCCACGTTGAAACAAGAAGGCCCCGTAAGAAAAAGAGAGAACGTGTGTGATTTAGAATGTGTGAGTTTTACATAAAACGAAATTTTGCTCCTTTTTTCGTATTAAACGTATTAAGATAATTTAAAATCTAAAATGACTTTTATCTTTCAATTTAATCCGTAACTATATATATTATCTAATATACGATAATTGGTAGCAGAATCGATGAGTAAGAATTCACACGCTGAATAGTTGAAGAGTGGACTTATCTTATGATGAATGAAATCTTTTGCAGTCATCTCAAAAAGTATGTAAGAAATTTACTAATAGTCAATATTGGTAATCAGTGTAGTAATGCTGGTTGAACTCGACACGATGTTGCATCGAGAAAGGACTGTGGGTTTTCACCACCGCGGTGCACCGTCGTGAATATGTCGTTAATACAGTAAATCACACAAAACAATTCTATACTGCAGAGGCAGTTTGATCGGAATTATAGCATTGCAGATGATAAGGAATTACTGTATAATGTCGTTCAGATTGCGGGAACTTTCGTGTTGCTGTAAACGACACGCCACGACGAGTGCGCAGTCATCTACAGGTTACGAAAATTCGTCCTCTGGCACTAAGACAGAGACACCACGGTCTGTCCCTCACTGATTGAAATGGATTTTGGTGGGGTGAAAATAAATTCTCAATGATTGAAGGTAATTTATGCTAGTGGAATCGATATCCATTTTTTTTATATATATTGAAGGCACTTTACTTTGCAACAAGGTATGAAGTTTATGGGAGAATTTCGCTGTTGCGAATCAGGAACACATGACTAATACACTGACTATTAGAATTAATAATAATAATGATAATAATAATAATAGGAATCTTCTTGGCCTATTCTGTCGCCTGAAGTCGAAGCCGTGTCGGCTGCGGAAAAGCACTGGATTCTGTCAACCTTGCGATATTTATTTTTCAATCAGATAAAGCACTTTCCTAAACGAATACAAAATCAATCTTAGTTTACACAGACTGAACGACAGATTACCTTAAGAAATGATGCACTCAAAATGTACCCTATCTTTCATTTTCAATCGACCGCTTTTATGTTCAAAGCTATGTTACAATACGCTTGTTATACTTCAAATAACTACATGAAAGAGACATGTTTTATGACATAAAGGACATCTGTTTTCCAACAGATATGAATAGACATCAATGGGCTTGTATGCAAATAACTTTCCTTTGTTGCTCCTGGTGTAGAAAATAGTTATTGTTTGTTTTTTATGAGATGTATCACAACACATCGTGTACAAAATAAAGCAAGATGGACATGTGACAATAGTGAACAAGACAGTTGATATCAAACGTATTTTCTGCTTCATTTTCTACTTTGAATATTTTTTATTTTATTTTGTTTTTTTTATACAAATTGTAACAAAGCATAACAGTACAATGCATTATTATACGTAAAATTATTAATATTAAACATAATATTCTCTACAATGATAATTAATAAATGAGGTTATTTTGACAATATTAAACACTGATATATTACAATGACGATAATAAATCAAGAAAAGTGACCTATATAGGGATTTGAACCTGTAACTTTACAAGTTATTTTCTTACTGCTTCTTACTTAGCAAAATTTGCTCTAAAAGTGCACTTACGATACTTCACTATAAAGAAGCTTCAATATCTCTTCTACGGGGTAGGGTAGGTTTCTTGGATCCACTACATGTATCATCTACAACCATTGGAAGTGGTACCTTGATTCCACCAAAACCCACTCTAATTGGTCAGAGGTACTGAGTAGTGTCTTCCTGTAATTTAGTATCATACGTATTATGGTGTGTCAATAAAATATATAGGATCTTAAAGAAAAGCCATATGATGGTGTGTAATTCTTCAAATCGAAACGAGAAACGTCGCAACATCCACAGTTTCGGATGCAGATGTATATGGTGTGGCACGTCTTCATCACTGACGTACCACCTCGACTAATAATAATATGAAGCGTATTGGGTTATCATATAACAATCACAACTGTATCCAACAAATGAATTGGAGCAAAGTTATTATTGGAGAATTACAGTTCAGGGGGGAGTTTATACGTTTGTCTACTACTCAGTGTTAATTGCAATGAAATCTTACGAGAAGAGTCTCTTTACACTACAAACAATGGCAACGTTAATTCAACAATTTTCGGCGACCACCACGTTTTCTGTTGAATCAACACTGTTTGTTTTGTAATTCCACGACTCAACGTTGCAGTAGTGCTAATATGACACTCTTCATTGTGTTTATTCAACATTGGTACATCCATTGTGCCGAATCATATAAATCAATACTAATTGTTGTGTTAAATTAACAGAAAAAAATGTGGTCATCCTGAGACACCGATAAGAGTTGAATCAACACAACCATTTTTGTTGTGTATGATAGATACATTCTCACAATGATACAATTTAGTCAAATACAAATCTTGTTTATAATTTGAAGTATAAATTGCGAAACCCGACACGAATTACATCATTATGTATCAAGCAACTACATAACTTATGGTAATGTCGTATCTCGTATCTTATTTAGATGTATTTATCTAAAAAATTCGCGAGTTTAAATAATTCTGTAAATGGTTTTCTTGTTTCAATCTGACGTGATCATCTTTGTTTTATGATCATCATTTATGAAGGTCTTTGTAAATATGACAGTATCATTTTAAATATCAAATGTCAAATATAAAATATTGATTTATACAATTGAAGCAAAGGCAAAGACATTTTAATCTCTAGCAATACGCTTTGTGTACAATAGAGATATGATTCAGTTAATATTATTGCTCTTTCATTTTACAGTATAATAGAATCTTTTATTCTCAGAAACACATTAAAGCAGTAATTACACCTTGTGTTAATTGATGCTGGAGGTAAAATGTGAAACTTTTTCTTGAACCATTTTTATGTGGTTTTAAATCCTATTTGATATGTGTCCTTGGGAAATGGAAGGATAATCGATAAAATACAACGGAAATATAATCGTGAAAGTTTCAATTGCGAATCTCTTCTTCGTATAAAATCAAAAGCATTAATCTCCATATTCAACTCTTGTCACTCAGACAAATCCACACACACAGACACAAACTCTATCATTAGTTGATAATTGTACTTCGCCGAAAGTGGAAGTATAAATAGTATTGTTTTAAATAAATTTCGTTCATACTGTTGATAAATTTCAAATTATTGTAAACAATAAGAACGGTAGTAGATATAAGTATATATATAATCTTGACAAATTGCATTACCAGTTCTTCACGATTGATTATTTAACATATTCTAATAGGAAATACATTAGGAGGCATAATTAATTTGAATTATAATAATCTCAGAATTTCAGGATTGTGTATTAAAAGGAAGAGAAGAATTTCGACAAATTAATATAGAGATCAAGAATATTTATAAATAACACGAACTATTTAGCCTTTCATTATACAGACCTACGCGTCCAGTAGAATGGACAAGAAGTATAGCAATGATTTACTTATAATATTGGTAAAGAAATACGCAAGTCAATAGTTAATAACTTTTCCAAAAAGAGGTTTAACTCGATTGCAATGTACATTGTTACTTCATTTATTTATACGCCTCGAGTTTTACACCAGCAATCTTGTGAAAACCATTTCGTATCTAAAGTGTATCTTTTTAATTCTTTTCCTAATGTTGCAACCCAGAGTTAAATCGTTTTATTTTTTGAAAGGGCATCAGTCCATAATTTGGTTGCTCTACATTTGCAATGTTTCGAAAAATACAGACAAATCTGGAAATATCGGTATGAAAATGGAACGAATAAATCAGTTGCTCTAGCCTTTGCAGTGAACTGAAAACTTTATATATTTTCTTAAATAAGTACATTAGTGAAACACCCATCCATAAGAACACTAGGTTATCCACCAAGAAAGGTTTTCATCTAGTGCTATTAAATTAAGCATTTTGAAATAAAAAAAATATTTGCGTGACGAGTACTTGGTGCCAGTTTTGCAATCGACCGCTAAACTTCTAGTTTTTGATTTTGGCCAATGAAAATACGCAAAATGAGAGTTGACTTTAACTTGGTATTGACTAGAAGTTTAGCGGTCTATTGTAGAACTGACCCTTAGAATACTACTATAAGATTTTAAACTGACCTGTAGACAATTGAAAAACAAGGCGATGACTTACTGATTTTTGTTTCGTTTTAACTTTAGAAGAATCTAATTGACGTATACAGTCAACATTATGCTACGTTAGAAATACAAATTGGGGGTGAATGAAAGGAAATAAATGTTGTCCCTAACTTTTACAGACCAATAACTTATTCGTGTCTTAAAGAAGCAATACAATCTGATGATTCGGAATCACTTTTTAACCATCTAACCTTGTAACATCCGTATATCTTATGTCACATTATTCTTTTTTCATCTCAAATGTTTTTTTCTCAGTTTCCCCCAAATAATTCGTGGACCGATGCCCTTTTAAAAATTACGATTCAGTTATTCTATAACCTATGTTTGAAGATATTATAATAAACGAAATAGAAAGTGTTCTGTCTAGGTGACCAAGGTTCGTAAGGTACCTTTTAGTTCCTTTTTTCTTCTTCAGTACATCAGTTCTAGAAACTGTTTTAGCACTTGGACTTATTCACTTTGTCACATTGTTTCATTCATACTATCATACTACATGAAATTCTAAACCACACAACATAAGAAATTCATTTTTAAAATCATGGACAAAGTACGTTTGTTTTCCTATTTTTATAGCCATTTATATTTGACAATATTGGGTTATAATATACGTTCCTTTTGTTTCTCAGTAAGTGACATCAGTAATATTTATATGTACATTATGGACATGCAATACAAACACATGCAATATTAGAGATTATGTTATGCTGGAAGGCTGATTGTTGTTGGGTAAGTGAAATTGGGTATTTGGTAAACTGAAATTTCTGACCACGACAATTGCAAATAAATTAGTAGACATACAATTCCGAAGTTATACAAATAGATCTAAAATACAGTGGTGTCCAAACATATGTTATAATGACACTAAGTCTGATTGGTGCCAAACCACGAACGTGTACACATGTATGAAAGGGTATCACAAAGCAAAGACAAACGAAAAGAAATAGATCTTCGGCAACCAATTAAATTTTAATAAAACTTGACACCAAAAGGTAAAAAGCTAAACGTAAAAGAACATGAACATGAACCTGGCATCTGCGGTGGATTTTGATCATCGATATGGTGTGTGATCACCCTTGACAGCTACTCAACGATTTCTAATGCTTGAAATGAGGGCGCTGATGAGTTCATATGGAATACGTTCCCACTCCATTCGAATGGCAATATGGAGGTCTGCAATTATTGTGCGCGGATGTGGCTGTCTCTCTGTAATTCGCCTTCCCAATGCTTTCCACACATGTTCAACTCGGTTTAGGTTTGGGTACCGTGCCGGCCACTTCATGTGTGGGATATCCCTACACTGAAGAGACTCCACCAGGTTGCCTCGATGGCATCAAGAATTATCATCAATCAAAATGACTGATGGACCTACTGCACCCCGCCGCACATGAGGAGATAGCACCTCGTATCTGTACAGCCCTCGAAGATGCGCAGCTTTGTACACCAATTTAGCATTACGCTAGCACACCAGTACACCACCATCGATCCCTTTCAATGATGTTCTGTAGATTGTAGCGGGTCTTCTGTTATCTCCAGACCAGCGTGCGTCACGAATCACTTCGGAAAGTATCGCGATTTGACTGAGAAAAACATTCCGATATACCTCCCGATGTACCTCACTCCTGCGTAAGCGCATCCACCGTTGCACAGAGTTGAGCGGAGCACACGGTACGGATCATTAGGCATTACGCTATCCCCGGTGTACAGTTTCGCTTGAAATCCGTGGTCCTGATCCTCCTGCTTGTTTTGATACCAGACAGACATCTGCCGATTACATCGCGCGATTAGTGTTAGATTCTATCCTGCTGAGGTGTTGTGACCCATGGGTCACCGTTGGACGCCCCCAGTGGTTTAAAACTTGTGCAAGAGCCTAGAGATGATACTTTGCTCTACATTCAGCACCTGAAAGACCCATATGTGTGTTAGTCCAGCTTTCAGTTAACAGATTATCCTCCCCTGCGACACAGATCCCAATTGCGTTCTAGTGACATATATCAGTCTAAAGTAATCACTCACACCACAGACAAACACCTCTACACTTCACGCGAGCACTAACTCCCCTGAGGTATAGTGCACTGTTCTCCGGTGGATGTACACCATATGCTGAGGTGCCGTTCAGATGGCACTAGTTCCTGAGTTCCGAGGTTGGTGCACGTCGCCACGTTACATTGCTGGCACACTGTATGTCGCCGTTCCCACACGTTTTATCTATTCATTGCCGGGTTTTCGTCAATATGCTATAGTTTTGAACATCTGTGTAATATAGATATGCTCTACATTATAAGAATACATGTTAGAGCTGACAGTCTATTAACAACCGCAAGGACTCCGGCCCCTTGATCGCATCTTAGCCACGCAGCCATTATTTTTTAACTGCATAGGCTGGCAATCTTGATAACTACAGTACTTAGGTGCGGAGAAACTTTAGTACTTATTTATTGTGTCGTTTTCTGGTGGCTCTGAGTTAGTCTAGCGAAGATCCTTTGAACAACACCTCATGCATGTCTCTGCACCTTGTGGTTCATGAGATATTTTTCTGGCATGGGTTGCCGATACTGACAACGGGGTTCCTGGGCAGCGGCAACGTCCGCAGTATGTTCCTAACGTGCCAATGTTTGTGCTAAGTTTGATGCTTATATGTCTAAAATTATGGAACCAATTTAAAAGAATATAATTTTATTGCAAATAGACTGGCAACACTGGTAAGTGGGTTGTTTGGCAGCGTAGGCCCTCCCAGTGTTTTTATATTGTATCAAATAATGACTATCTCAATTTAGGCGCAGCTAGGTCTAACTGAATGGAAGTAATTTGAACAATTGATTTGTTTTAGTAAATGAGCTGGCAACAACAAATTACTGTATTAATCAAAACGGTTATAGGGGCTCTGAGTTCGTCTAGCCAAGATATTTCTAACGACACCTCAAGTATATCTCTACACCATGTAGTTCCTGAGATTTAATTTATGGCCACGAACAAACGGACAATATGAGCGAGGATAGACAGTCCGTTTTGTTATAGCTTTTCTATCAAGGGACCTAATACTATGTTTAGTAAATATTGAATTAAAGTTACTACTATTGAAGGAATGTTTGGGTTAGTAAATAATTAAATATTTTACATACCTGTGTTATATTTTTTATTTACTTATATCTCTCTTCCTTAGACAATTGATCACAAATAAAAGATGATTAGGAAGAATTTACACAGCTTATGTGTTTTATCGCAGACAAAAACACTTCAGAAATCTCGAAGTACGATGTTCTTTTTGTATTGGCACGATATAGTAATCGAAAAACTTTCCATACAAGTTGCTCACTTTCGAGGCAGAGATTTTCTCCTAAACAACAAGATTCCTATTAGAGAATCTAGTATTATTGAAATGGAACAAATGATTGTTTTCATTGAAAAAATCTAGGACAAAGAACATGGGAAATAGTATAGAAGAGATGAACAATAAACAAATTAGGGAATGCACATAATGAGAAAACTTGGTTAAGTGAATCTCTACGATTACCTGATGGATCGGAAGTTAAGAATGTGTCCGTTTGTGATTTGCTCTAACAAGATAATAATGGTCTTTTCTCGAAGAGGCTTGAGACAATCCATGAGAAATTGAATCAATATGAGAACATCCAGTTAAACATTTAAGAAATGAACTTCTCACTTATATTCGATAAACCGGTCAATACTTTATGGACACTTATGCTATTGTATGCAGATTTAAAAGTGACCCTTATTTTAAATGGGTTTGTTTGGATAAGTACTGTTTCCATTTGGAAAATTTAAGAGAAAAGAACATAGCAAAAGACAGTCAAATTAAAGAGTATGTTATGAATCGTAACACAGAGAATTTCAAACAATATGCGCGTTCTCTTAAGTGTTCGCGCTGTGGATTACATCAAGTATGGCACAGCACATGAAATCTGTGTGGTAAATTATCTCATTGGGCTCGTTGTTGTAGTGCAAAAAAGAAAAATGGTTATTCACAACAATCGCAAGCAAAAACGTATGATGATGTACAGAGAGAATAAAATATTTTTCTAAATAAAATATTATCGATTGATAAAGAATATGCTGAAGTTAGACCGGTGAGACATGATAAATTTAGTCAATTTGAAATGATAAACTATATTTGATTACTAAATTGCTATGTCTTTGCCTACGTTTAAGACTGTGGCTTCTTTTCTCATTCAAACGCATTCACATAATAAATGAAGTTGCCGATTTACTAATCCTTGCCATATTTAATTTATTAATTGCAGTGTAACCAACACTTCAATACTTGTTGATTTTATTGTATTGAAATGGTCTATACTCAAATTTCTCAAAGCCATAAATTATAATAAAACATTCTTTGCATATTTACCTTCACCTAAAAGTATTTAAACCAATATTTCTGCTAAATTGTACATTCAATTCCCCTAAATTCTTCAAAGATGTATTGTACTAGAAACCTGGTGTATTTCACCATTTAGAAAAAAAAGTATAACCAATAAGATACACAATTTTTCAAACAATGTTAAACTTGGCCCATCGTCCAAAATGGAGTGAATATTTGTTCAATTTAACTTTTCTTATTTTTACAGCTTTTACTAATTTCACAATTCACTCCTTCTGTCTAAAAATATTATAATTCAAAGTACTATCCTTACTTCAGTGAAGTCTTTTTGAAATGTATACATTTGTGATACTACCTCCATACAGTACTGAAAATCTAACTCAGTCACAACATAGTCCTATTGCTGAGAAACATCACCATTCTATAAAACACTTTACCATCATATGATATCCAGTATGATATCCACATACAATATTGTAAGTTCATATCTTCTACAATTCTTCGTGCATCGTCAGCAACTTCTTCAAGGTAACCTCGTTCAATCCACAATGTCCAGATCCTTTTCTGGGCAACAAATTGCTTCGTGTTTACACACTCCCAGACTAATGAGAGTTTCGTCTATATTTGCTTTCGACATCATCCGATTCACTTGTATCGATCAATCCATAGACTTCTCTTCAACGTCTGGCTCCTTACATTTATCCTGTGTCTGTGAATTCGCTCTTCGCTCTACATCCATTTGTGCTAAAGTATCCTGTATATTTTCGACATAACCAACATCAAACCAATAATGAACTTCATCTTTTTCGCGCGAAATGATTCCGTTTCTACTAAATGATCACATCCTCTATCGGAAATTTCTTGCATGTCACCTTTTTCTATTTTTTTAAAAAAATACTTTCTCCCCTTGTTTTCAAAATACTCTTTTATCCTGTTTTCTTCTTCTAATTCATCCTGTGGTAAAGTAAAAAAAATATGAATGAATATGATATACCTCTTTCTTTGAACTACTGTAAAACCACCACTAGTATTATTAGGTGGTTATAATTCCTTTACGTGGGTACTTTTATACTATAGCACATTCTCAGAGCCAATAAGCAGACCTTGAACACTAAAATACCATTTATTTGATACCAATATATTTTCTATCATTAACAAGACAGTAATAATCAATATCTCAAACATAGTCTGATGAATTATACTTTAACATCAACTTTTTACAGTGTAACCAACTGGGTAGCGTTTGTTTATATTGTTGATCATTTAAGCGAATGCCAGAAATAAACTCATTCTCAAGATTTCACAGCTAAAAAATCTCCTTGACATATTCGCAATCCTATCTGAAAACTCAGTTTTACGTATATTTCCTAAGATTATTTCATCTTCTTACTTGCAGACTACAAACTTACATTTCAGATGTAAATCCGATTCCATAATCTGATTTCGAACACTGACCATCTTTTACTTAGGTTGCAATTCTGACCTTATCAATTGAAAAGTGAATGAAATTGACAGGAATTTAGTAAATAGCTGTGTGGCACTAGAATGCCGGACAACATGGTTCTGTAGAGATCTGTGAAAATTTTAGCTTCACTCTGTAATTTTTATCCATCCTTACCTATTCTGTATTTATCTCTGGATATGACATCATTATTGTGTTTTATATTCAGATTTCCATAATGGCAGGAACAAAACTTGCCTGCAGGACTACAGAACCGTTGTTCAGCAAGCAACCAACACAATGTGTTAAAATTTGGAAGAATGGAATTGTAATGTGTGTAAAAGTTGGCACATTATTGTTGAAACAATGATACACACTACACACAGAAAATTAGAAAATTACTACATTCAAACAAAAGCAGTCGAGCAGGGTATTGTACCTATACTTATCTTACAGTTAATCTAGGCGCAGAAGTTTTACTTCCACCTCTCTCTTAACATTTTGTCTTTCTCTACATGCGTCTAATTGTTACCACATTGCAATTTCTCTTTGTGCGTGTTTAAGTTTGTCTCTGAATCATTATGTGTAGATTGTTTCATCCCATATTTCTCATTTATCCCATCTATGCAAATTCATACATCTATAGAAAGACTAGCAATATATATATATATATATATTTGAAGCAATTGCACGAAAAGTAGAACTAAGTTGGGTGGTCTAAAACGTTGAGGGCTAAGTTGTGCCAAGTATTGGTTTTGGTGTGCACAAAATAAACTTAATTTGACAAAACTTCTTTACTAAAATTCCGAAGAACGTACGTGTTGCAACAGAGAAGTTACCAGTCTTTCAATTTGCGTACACACTATATCGAATATACTCAATGATAAGAGCAATTCATTGCATGAGTACAGAAATAGGAAATCTTGGTGGTTCTTCGGAAACACGATAAACATAAGGCAGCAATTCATTATCACGCTTTGCGGTTTCTGTGCCTTCTACTTTGCGGTATTAAGGCGCTTTCTTGAGAGTTCCACAAGGATGTTTTCTTCCTCAAGGGGAACGGTTTCCGTAGAAATGAACTAAGCATAATTTAAATACAACTCACCAGGGAACCACTGAATAAAGCATTTATATGTGCACAGCTTCTGCTTTTAGGATGTTAAACTATGCATCAGTATTTGTGTGTGTGTGTGAGAGAGAGAGAGTTTGTGTATGTATGTTGTTGTGGCAGTCTCTCGTCGTTCACTGAAAACACAAGTAACTGTCTCTAATATGTGTGGAAATTCTTAGAAATGCAACTAAACAAGCTATTATAAGTAATCAAGATAAAAACGTGTTCTTTACTTGGATAAAACGACTAAATGGATCAAATTGTTATTAACGTCCTAAACGAGCTGCTAACGTCCCAAGGCCCTTCATATCTTTTAATATTGTGGGCTCCAAACCACTCCATGTAGGTAGATGAGATTTAAAGAGACATTGAGAAAACGTTTAATAGTCAATCACATGAATTATTTAAAAAATCAGATCAATACACTGATTAGACCAATATATTGATGCTATCAACAAATAGAATATTTGGTCTGTACAATAAAATATGTGGATGTAACAATGATTTGGATGTATGTGACGTCTCCTAACACATTTAGAAATGGCACCGGGAGAAAAGTTTGTAAATTTCTACACCATAATTGGGCCACAGTCTGTTGTATTGACAACAATAAATAAATACAATGAACGCCCACGGGATTTGAACCTGTGATAACGCACATTGAAAACGAGTACACGAATCTCTCGGTAAAACCATGGATAATAAAATGAGTCATTGTAACTTGTTAACATATCTGTTACTTTGTTACAGTTAATGAAAATAACTTGTAAAATGAATAGACGAGAAGTAATAATTGATTTATGTTGATCAGGTAATATAAAGTTACTTTTATACATCTATTTAACTACTACATGCACTTATTCAATTGCCTGTAACATTTGAAAATGCTGAAAAGTGAAATAAAATGCCACGATATTCAACTCGTATTTAGTGCCACTAAGTTGTACTCTTGTTGCACCATTGTTTGCACATATTCAATGAAATGGTTGTAACATTATGCCCTGTATGTGTTTTGCAAAATATGAGCAACAAGCATTGACAGTTTATCTACACTATTCTAATCTTCACGATTACTTTTTTTAAATACATTTTGTGTTTGAATGTTGCTTATGATATGTCGTGCTAACATCATACTTATGCTTATCCTATCATAAAGTTTACTTAATATATGAAGAGTATACGGAACGAACAATCAAAGTCACATTTTTAAAGTTTTGGGTAAATTACTATTTTAAGTTTCAAATCCTGCCATGTATTTAAATTAATATTTAGAAAATTTGTTCAAATGTTAAAATGTTGCATTGGTATCTGTTTTCTAATTGTGATTTAATAATTTCACCTAAAACTGGTAACAGCTGTTAAATTTTTCATAAATGCACCTTAATGTAACTTTCCGCAACGATATAACAATCGAAATCCAAAGAAAACATAATATTAAAAAAAATAATAATAGAAATGGTTTTGTTTTCTACAATGGTCTTGATTATGTACAGGTGTATTATAAAGGAAAGGAAACATAGCACTTTATTTGAACTTGATTTGGACTTTGATAGTTCTTTCGGTTGTTCCTTGAACCAGAGAACTCTGTCCTACACAGGGACCCTATATTTTGACGCTTCATAGAGTGGCGTACGCAGGGTCGGATTTATGTGTATAGGCGCCCAAGGCTAATGACTTCTAGCGCCCCTGCCCCCTCTTTATTCCATTCCCTTTATCTCTCCAGCTCTTTTCCCCTTCCCACCTTCACATTATGGCAAATTTAGTCTCCTACGTCCTTTCGCCACTTAATAATGACAATAAAGAGATGATAATTATTTAACTCTGCTAATGTAATTATTTACTAAACACGGTTAAATAATATTAATAATAATAAATAATGGCATTAAATACGTAGCCCTAAAATGAGTAATTTTAATAATTAAATTACTGAAGGCTACGTGTGGAAGATATATTAATTACACAGAGCAAGAAGGTAATAAAAATATTTTCTATTCACACAAAACACTTCAAATCAAATTAAACCAAAACATTGTTAATGATACAGAAATACAATTAGTAATTACTGCCATAAAAATAATTTTAAAGATAATTTTAAAGCGTTTTCCTCGCATCATGCAAAGGTGTCTATCATACCATCCTCTTCGGTCAGCTTTCCCTCAATGCTGAACAGCTCCGGTGCTGTCACTCTGTCATGGGCAGTTGAGAATCTTAAATAATCCCCTTCCAATCGTCAATACATAGCTCCTAAAATTAGCAACTTGCAAAATTATAAATTCGCTAGCAATGAACAAAAGCGGCTCTACAAACTCATTCGCTACATTGAACAGGTTGAATCTTAAAAATCATCTAAGGAAATATTGTACCGGTATTTATTCCCTGAGCAAGACAGATCAGGATATACATTGGGTGTTGCAAACTAACTGTTAAAACCCTTGGGAGGTGATTCCTGACACTCAGACAAGAAAAAAAGTCCTCTTGAACTTTCGGCGATCGGACATAGTTTCGGACCTACAAGGTGCCGAAAGCATGGGAAAATGAATTTTCGACGGCAATATTTCGGAAACTATCCAACGTAAAGAGCGCGGGTAAAAAATTAACATAAGAAGTCATACCTGCTCTATTGAAATATGCATGCTTCAGAACCCTACAATGCACGCGCAAGGGATTCCACAAAGGAACGTCGGGATTCCCGGACAATCTGCTAATGAAAGATTGGTCTAAATGGATATATATGGATAGGGTTCCCATCTGGTAACAATAATTCGTTTGTATTAAGTCGCTATCTTAAACAAATACAAAATGACGGACACTTTCATGTCCGTTGTGTGTGGTTGCATAATCGCCAGGTACGGATGATGGTCAACATTGACGTTCTGAGTATTAAGTGGAGTAAATTTGTAGCCGCATGGTCTAGGAAGACATTTGCAGTGTCAGTAAAGCACAACACATGAAACAAGGTGATTCACAAGTGTAGAAATACGTAATGAAAAATGCCCAGAAATGTACTCTAGTAAACGTGAATTCAAAGCGACGGAATTGTAAGGAGTAGCATCAATAACATGAAAGTCATTGCTAATTCGCCAATAGTATTACCTCAAGCCGAATCAATATGCTGTGCAAGGTTGCATACCAATAATAGTGCAACAACTGAGACCCAGTTGAAATTGCGCAAGTGGACTCACAAAGAAAGTGGGGAATCGCCTTATGGAAAATAAAGGAAGTTAACTATTGTGATCACATAATGTCGAGATCGAAATGTAGCTAATAAAAATGACCATGAATGTCAACATGTCCCATTACTGCTGGGACACCGTCCCAAAGGATAAAAAAACAACATGATGAACAGGGGAAAAACGTCGTAAATATCCGATTGTTTACAGACTACTTTGCAGTAGGAATAAAAAGTCAAACACACATGTCGTCAGGCTGAACAGGAGGAATTTCCAAAGAAAGTGGGTAATCCACAAAGAAAGGAAGACGAAGAAAGTAGAGGAAACACTCACGATGGCAACTTTCCCAGCCATTGAAGATCTGGAAGGAATGCCTCTGAGAAGCGCACAACCTCCGCACATAGAAATCAATTAATAGCAAGCTCCAGGATCTGCACTACGAGTGCCTTGCACTAAAATACACTATGCAGTGCAGAGAAAGGCTCACAAACACTGGAATACTCAGAGACGTTGTTGAATGTTCGCCATTGACTTCAATGCAAAGCTGACATCGACGAAGCACAGTATGTCTGATAGGCGCAAATCCATGTGGCTTGTCACTAATGGTCCCAGCAGCGGTAGTGACACGAGATCCTCAGCACTTTCCACGAGGGTTTCATACACGAGCCTTTTCATTTCTCCACACAAACAGAAATCCACTGGTGTGAGGTCAGGGGCGCAAGGTGGCCACAGACGAAGTCCACCCCTACCAATCCAGTGATAGCCGAAAATGTCGTTGACTACGACCCTGGTTTCCCTGTCGAAATGCGAGGCGGCGCCGTCGTGTTGATACCAGATACGTTGTCTATCTGCGATTGACACGTTTTCCAAAATTCCAGGCAATACCTCCTGTAGAAACACCCGATAACTCCCACCATTCAAAGTAGTTGGCAAAATGTACGGGCCTATCAAATGGTCCCCTACTATGCCACACCACACATTCACTGCGAACCTATGTTGATGATGGCGCACAAGGATTGCGTGGGGATTGTCTATATCCCAGACGTGACTGTTGTGGCTGTTGAAGAAACCGTCTCTAGTAAACATGGACTCATCGGTCTACAACACTATTGTTGGAAAATCTGGAATGACACGTGTTTGTTG
>JAGDQP010007498.1:11616-40291 GCA_022664845.1 Lepisma saccharinum | reverse complement strand
TAACTGTTAAAACTCTTGGGAGGTGATTCCTGACACTGAGACAAAAAAAAAAAAGTCCTCTTGAACTTTCGGCAATCGGACATAGTTTCGGACCTACAAGGAGCCGAAAGCATGGGATAATGAATTTTGGACGCCAATATTTCGGAAACTATTAAACGTAAAAAGCGCGGGTAAAAAATTAACATAAGAAGCCATACCTGCTCTATTGAAATATGCATGCTTCAGAACCCTACAATGCACACGCAAGGAATTCCCCAAAGGTATGTAGGGATTCCCGGACAATCTGCTAATGAAAGATTGGTCTAAATGGATATGTATGGATAGGGTTCCCATCTGGTAACAATAATTCGTTTGTATTAAGTCGCTATCTTAAACAAATACAAAATGACGGACACTTTCATGTGCGTTGTGTGTGGTTGCATAATCGCCAGGTACGGATGATGGCCAACATTGACGTTCTGAGTATTAAGTGGAGTAAATTTGTAGGCGCATGGTCTAGGAAGACATTTGCAGTATCGGTAGAGCACAACGCATGAAACAAGGTGATTCACAAGTGTAGAAACACGTAATGAAAAATGCCCAGAAATGTACTCTAGTAAACGTGAGTTCAAAGCGACAGAAATGTAAGGAGTAGCATCAATAACATGAAAGTCATTGCCAATTTGCCAATAGTATTACCTCAAGCCAAATCAATATGCTGTGCAAGGTTGCATACCAATGATAGTGCAACAACTGAGGCCCAATTGAAATTGCGGAAGGGGACTCATAAAGAAAGTGGAGAATCTCCTTCTGGTTAATAAAGGAAGTTCACTATTGTGATCACATAATGTCGAGATCGAAATGTAGCCAATAAAAATGATGAATGTCAACATGTCCCACTACTACTGGGACACCGTTCTACATGCGAAAAATAGGAAAATAACTTTGTAAGTTCTATTACACACGGTTCACATTCTAGTGCAACGTAAAAAGAACATAATTGTATCCATATCCCAGTTCTGCTGGGATACCATCCCCAGCTCGAAACATAGGAGAATAACTGTAAAATCTTCTATTACACATGCTTCACATTCTGGTACAACGTAAAGTAACACAATTGTATCCATGTCCCACTACTTCTGGGACGCTGTCCCACATTCGAAACATAGGAAAATAATTCTCTGAATTCTTCTATCATATATGCTCCAAATTCTGATACAACTTGAAAGTAACAACATTTTATCATGTCCCACTTCTTCTGAGACAATATCACGCACTCGAAATATAGGTAAATAACTCCGCAAATTCGTATGTTGCACACGGTGCACATTCCAGAACGAAGAAGAAAATAAAACAATTTGTCACATGACGCACTACTGCTGGAACACCATCCCAAAGGGTAAAAAAACGACGTGATGAACAGGGGAAAAAACGTCGTAAATATCCGATTGTTTACATACTACTTTGCAGTAGGAATAACAAAAGTCAAACACACATGTCGTCAGGCTGTACAGGAGGGATTTCGAAAGAAAGTGGGTAATCCACAAAGAAAGGAAGACAAAGAAAGTAGAGGAAACACTCACGATGGCAGGTAACTTTCCCAGCCATAGAGGATCTGGAAGGAATTCCTCTTAGAAGCGCACAACTTCCGCACATAGAAATCAATTAATAGCAGCTCCAGGATCTGCACTACGAGTGCCTTGCATTAAAATACACTATGTAGTGCAGAGAAAGGTTCACAAATACTGGGATACTCAGAGACGTTGTTGAATGTTCGCTATTGACTTCAATGCAATTTGACATCGGCGAAGCACAGTTTGTCTGATAGGCGCAAATCCATGTTGCTTGTCACTAATGATCCCAGCAGCGGTAGTGACACGCGCAACGAGATGCTCAGCACTTTCCACGAGGATTTCATACACGAGCCTTTTCATTTCTCCACACAAACAGAAATCCACTGGTGTGAGGTCAGGGGAGCGAGGTGGCCACAGACGAGGTCCACCCCTACCAATCCAGTGATCGCCGAAAATATCGTTGACTACGACCCTGGTTTCGTTGTCGAAATGCGCGGCGGAGCCGTTGTGTTGATACCAGATACGTTGTCTATCTGCGAGTGATACGTTTTCCAAAATTCCAGGCAATACCTCCTGTAGAAACACCCGATAACTCCCACCATTCAAAGTAGTTGGCAAAATGTACGGGCCTATCAAATGGTCTCCTACTATGCCACACCACACATTCACTGCGAACCTATGTTGATGATGGCGCACAGGGATTACGTGGGGATTGTCCATATCCCAGACGTGACTGTTGTGGCTGTTGAAGAAACCGTCTCTAGTAAACATGGACTCATCGGTCCACAACACTATTGTTGGAAAATCTGGAATGGCACGTGTTTGTTGCACATACCATTGGCAGAAATACATGCGCTGTGGAAAGTCCGTAATGAGTATGTGCTGTATCTTCTGCAATTTGTATGGGTACAAACCCTCGTCCTGAAGAACGAGGAACACATTAGTATGGTGGGTTTGTCTCGGATGAGCAATAGCACGTGTGCTAGAGATGCATATAGGCAAGCTCGTGGCTAGAGTATTTAGCAATTATCCTGTTCGAGAACTTATAAAAACGGGGCAAATTTTACTTCCCAGTGACAGATTACGACTACTTTGATTGGCACCCACTTAATATCACACAGCTGTCCACGCAGTTGTTACAAACTCAAAAGGAACACTGAAGTACGTACTCAAGGTAGAATACACCTTGGCCCAATTCAACGACACACACAAGCCAGACTAAACTCAAGAGCAGCAAACCGAAGAACTTACAGGACGATCAAATGTAGACTAAAAGCAGTCTACCAACGCTAATACGGTACAGATGACATACAATTCCCGCGCCTCTAGTATAACTTTCTGTATCACATAGCTGAAATCGTTCTCAGCTTACTCTGATTGAATAGCGTCATTTTCGGATGCAGTTCTTCAAACATCTAATTATTTTTTCGCCTTTGTGGTCGTTCCTTTCATGGTAGCAATTTCACACCACATAGGAAATTTGAGAGAGAGAACGAAACAAACTGTAATCCGACGATGCAACGTCAGGACTATAGACGGGATGAGGTAACAACTTAAAACCGTTAAACTCAGCCAGGGTGTCGGTCACTCTTCAAGACCGTTGACTAAGAGCATTTCAATCTGCAGCACAAACCATTTCCTCCTCGTTATTTCGGGGAATTTTTCGTTGAGAATGGCATACACTCGTAATTGTTCAGAATACAGTTCATCTGTTACGGCACGACCTTCTGGAAGAAACTTGTAATGGTCAATATCGTCCATATTCTACCAAACACACAGCATGAGCTTTTCCCCAAATATGTCCTGTTTCACATGTGTTATGGCCTCCTGTCCTCTTTTGACCCACAGTTTACTTGTATCAGGATTTTTCAAGAACACTTACTTTTCATCCCCCTCTCACATTAAGCTGCGAGAACAAAGATCAAGGGGATTTTGTAGCAATTTATGGTTTATTAACTACTCTCCGCTGGTTACCTCTGACAATTCGTGCGGACTTTGTCGGTGCTATTTCTTAGTGTAATCCATGTCATGCAAACGACGGTTCACTGTCGATTTGGATCATCCAGTCACTCTTGCTAACACACGTGTGCTAGATTGTGGTGTCGCATTCACAGCACCCTGCAGAGGTAGTTAATGTCTGTCGGAGGTCTTCTCTTGCGGGGCTCGTCCGCGAGGCTGAGATAGCCTGCAGCGAATTTGTTAAGGTAACGGGAAGCTGTCGATCGATTCACTACTGCTTCGTTCTCGACACAACAAATTTCCTTTTAGTCCTTTTTTTCTGTTAGTCCTTTTTTCATAAAAATCGTAGCACTGCACGGAGTGTAATTTGATCCTCACTCATCGTGCTCACTTTGACTTCACTGGAAGACACACTACAAATGCAATGCTTGCCTTCCCTTGCTACCACGTACTCTATGCTTGCCAACAGCCTTTCACTTTTGGTGCCACCTACCCTCGTATATGTTACCTATGGAGCTCAGTATGCTGATGGTGCAGAACAGCCTGGTATAACTTCTATTCATGTTATCATCATATATAACATATATCCATGCTCTCATCGTACATAAACTTCTATCCATGCTCTCATCATATGTAACTTCCACGCATCTTCTTCTCATCATATATAACACCTATCCATGCGCTCATCGTATATAGCTTGCATCCATGCTCTCATCGTATATAACTTCTATTAATGATATAATATATATTGGGTTCTTGCGAATGAAATATCCGCCCAAGGTGTGTCATGTCCAAAGGTAAAAAAAGAAAAAGAAAGAAAAATAATATTCTGGTTAATCAAAGCAGTCGCCGTCTGTAGCACCTCCACGGTTGACATCTCTCGGGCAACGATGAGATTCCATGGAGAAAGAAGTCTGGAATCTGCGATATGAAAAATCCTGAACTGCATGTTGCACCGCCCGATCATCAGAGAAGGACTTCCCTGTCATGTAGTGATCGAGATACCAGTAGAGGTGGTAGTCAATGGAAAAGAGATTGGATGAATACGGCGGGTGAAGCAAGATTTGACACTGCAAATTATGGATAGCCTGCACCATTTTTTGCACGACGTGTGGGCGGGCAATGTCATGCAACATGAGGACAGCATGTCTATTGACCATTGCAAGGTGCTTGTGGTGAAGTTTGAGTTGTATTTCATGAAGTTCGGCACTGTAACTATCTGCAGCGAAGGTTCCACCTCGCTCAGAAAGACATGATGGATCCATCCCACCCTAGACCATCTTACCAGAAGAAACACCTTCCATAGGTGGAGAGGAGGTTTAGAACACCGTCCTCGATGTTGATAGCGATCCGTCCTGACAGTTAGCGATTGTCAGAGCAAATCTATTTTTTATCAGAAGTGACAATCCGATGCAACAAACCGTTCCGCTTATTCCTTCCACTCAGCGAACTACTGGAAACAGTCGCCAGACAGGTTTAAAGTCGTGAAGCACTACTTTTATAGCAGTACGGCATGTAGCACAGTGTGCTTCGGGTCAACCAAAATTTATCTTACTATATTCTTGGAATCAACTGAAGATCTTTAGGTCACTTTTTTTCTCACGCAGTGTTCTGTACGAATTCGACTGTTCCATTCGCACAAAAACTTCGTCATTGTTCCATCTTCCTATACTCAAGACTGCAATCACAACAGCAATTCTGAAACCTTGAATTAACCACCTACCAGCCACTTATGGATTATGTATTTTACTTTCGGAAGTTATCAGCCAAAGAATATAATATGACATTTTCAATACAATAGTGTAAGCAAGATGAAATGAAGCCAACTTCTTTCCAATGTGTAGAAGAATACACTTCACATTTTTCTTTGGTGAATCACTGAACAATTTCCAATCCTCAAGATTGTAAGTGTCCGCTCTTAGTTTTATTATAAGTCCTGCAATGTTAGTACAGTACACCAACTTACCTTCCAGTGTAAAATACGGTGAATATTCTGACTCTTGTGTTCTGTACCTTGCAAATCAGGCACCCTTTGCAAGCAAGCGATTTTGACAGGAGATAGACAGAGAAATATTGTGCAGTAGTACGAACAAAGGAATTTTTGTAGATGTCTAGAATGTATTATTTTCTTACATCTGATACTTACAAGTGTTGCCCGGATTCGTCACATATCGAAAACAAAAATGTATTTTTTGGTAAATTTTCGCTATTTTCTTTCTACCACCATTTAGTACGATGGGTACAAATATTACAGCATTGGAATCTGAGTCCCATACGCTTTCCAGCGATGAATCAATTATGGCCCTAGCAGGTATAAGGAGTGGCTAAATAAAGATAACTTATTTTCATAAATTTAGTGGCTGACTTAAGAAGGTTATAATGACGTGGTAGCCGTAGAGCAAAAACCATAGCTGATGGAATAAAGTGAGTGTCTTTTTAGTTTACAGCACTATCGATATACTATAAAATCACCAGTACTTCTTATACCCAAGAAACATGTAGGCCTGTGTTATTCATGAAAACACTTCGTGACATATACTAAAGCTTTTCATATTAGTAACTGATTTCCACTAGGTGCTTCGTATAATATGATAAATTATCAGCTCGTAGGTACAATTAAGATCCTAGACAAGGGAAACTGTCTGTGGTTTCCAAATATTATATTTATTTAGGGATATGTAACAGGTCAATATAATATTGCTGTTTCCGTTAAGCACTAATTTTTAGAGGCGCGGGTAGGGATTAGCTCGCCCGAAATGTTAAAAACTTGTATACAAAATAATGTATAAGTTATTTATTTTTGATACATGGATTACAATCAATTACTTATAAACGAATGAATGAGTGATTGTTGGATGAGTTAATATATGAATGTTCTTCCTAAAGAAACTGAATTGCATTTCTAAGTCTGCTTATAATGTTGATAACGTGATACACTATTTTCCCTCGATTAGAATGATAAATAGATAAAAGAATAAATGAATAATTGAGTACCTGAAAGAATGAATGAATGAGTAATGTATTGAATAAATGAAAATATGAATTTATTACGGTATGTGAAATAACTACTATGTACAATATATATCTATTTCTTAATATATTATATACATACTGTGTTCTTGTTCTAGTTTCGTTTTACGTAGCTCGATGGAATTTACTTGAAATGTTGGTAACCAGAACAAGAGTGGTTAGCTTAATTAAATGATGGTACAATTTTTGTGTTTAAGAGCAGTGGTGAAAAACCACGCTGCGCTGTAGAGCGGAATTGAGCCTGCTATTGCACGTTTACAATTCACCCGATATGCTATTCATGATCGGAAAATCCTATGTTAAATACTCAGTTGAGTGCAGCCTAGAGAGATACTTCCGAGCACAAGTAACTTATTTAAAGTGGTGATCTTATAATTTTACCATATTAGAAAAATAATTCGTAAGCATGAATAAAATTCAGCTTTGAACAGGGGGTAAACTGTCTTCTAAATAATTTCGGACAATCTTTAAATAATTTGGATTGGTTTTGATAACGATACTGAAGTAGCTAACGTTAAGATATTTTTGCTGGATTCTATATACTTGTCATATTCCTGAAATTGCCATGACTTATTGAACTTACGAGACGAGGAACCCAACATGAACTAGAGGCAAATTTAAAAACATATTAACTTACGTCCTCGAAGATAACAAGTTACCTTGAGTGAAGTTGTATGAACTGATCTGTTCCATAAGTCTGTTACTCGCTCTCTGACGTTAAGAAAAACCTATTATATTCTTGAAAAAATCCTTTTCCGGATTAGACTCTAAAGATATTATTTGGCCATCACTCTTCCTATCTGGTGAATTTTACCCCCTATGATTGTATAACTGTCTTAATAAGCTTGTTTCTAGATTATTCGGGTTCCTTACTCGTGCATATTTTTATTACTTGGTTGTTTTCTTCCGCGACTTAATTTTACTTTCTGGTCACTTTAAGGTTATCATAAACACATTTCTCTGACACGAAAGTTTGGTACAAGTACATTGTTCTTTACAACAATTGTATTAATTGCTTTCTTTTCCTTTTTTCTTTTCAATATTAAATAAATTATTAATTTCACTTTTACTAATAATCGTCGTTCTGCAACAATACGTATATTACACACAATACAAAGAATGCAAGAATGATTAAGAATGAATGCCTATTGAATTGTAAAAGAGTAAGATTTTGATATTTATTTCATACGAACAAATTTGTTGCTAGATGATATACATGAATTTGAGTTAAATATACTGAATGAGTGAATGAATTATAATGAATGAATTGGAGTGTAATCCGAGTATTCTGGAATTCTGGACAAAGGGAAGGTACATACGTTTGCTCCTTTATATTAATTGTACAAATACTGGTAAAAATATTCTTTTTACATTTCCCTCAGTGCGTGACTTCTTTGATGAGGAAAATCTATACCGTTATTGATACATCAAAGGACAAACCGGAATCGTGATTATTAAATGTGACATTTTCACACAGTAGAAGTAACGTAAATGTTAAGTATTTCTAAATTTTTAAACGACTGCGGTACAACTAAAATTTGATCAATTCCAATTATATTTTTGTGGTAAACAATAACGATTTGTGATAAATTTTCTGCGCTAGTTGTGTTAAAGATTCTAAAGAGAGGTCGTAATTCCCTAGTGGGTAGCTGAATAGTTACTCTAAGGCCTGGGGTGATGCCTATCCTTTTGTCTTTCTCATTGTTTTTTCTGTAAGTAAGTCAGTCAGTGAGTTAGTAATTGTGAATGTGTGCGTGTGTGAGGGAGAAAGAGGTGGTAGTTAGAGTGTTTGAATATGTATGAAAATTTCAATAGCTGCAAATGATTGTTCTAGTTTCAGATAAATAAATTTGAGACTATGATGGGCAAATATTTTTTGTCGTACAAGAAATAAAGACACAAAGCAGAACTAATAAAAATGACCAAATAAAATAGTAATACTTTTATTTGTATTTAAGATTCATTACCAGATATAAATGTGTAAATTTATTATTTAATTACATTATACCCGTGACAGAGTATTAGCTTAAGTTAATACAGCGTTTACAAGGTTACATTGATATACAATTTTTAATTGAACAAGCTATAGAAATACAAAAGATAAAATTATTACTTCATATTAGAAGTATTAATATAGTTCAATCGTCTGTTTTACTTGTTTCTAGCAATTCATATTTTTCTCATTTTGTAAATTATTTTAAATTCAACACATTACGTTTCGCGTAGCAACCGCCATATCAACAAAACCTCCGACAGAGACAACTACAGCAAACAAAAGTACAAGCCTTTCTTAGCGTCCAAAACTCTTTATCACAATTATTTAACAATTTAAGTGAAGATTCAAGATTCAATTTAAGTTCCCATTTCTATACAGAATACCAGGAGCTAATGCAACAAATCAATGAGGAATATCTAGCATAAAAAGTGCTAATAATACCATTCATCGTTTTGCAAATACATTATATAAGTGTTATTGTTTTTCTTGTTTGTGTTTTGTTGATCATCTTTCATTGATCCTCGTTTTAAATGTTTCTTATTAATTGTTATGTTAACTCACAAAAATCTGACAAAAAAGTTCAGAGTGTAAAACAAGAAACTGTATTTAATGTTTTTGATTCAATGTGAATAGCTATAGATCTGTAAAAAGGTCTGCAGTTAAAAAATAACTAACTAAACTGCAGCAAATTGATTCTACTGCAACAAAATTTGTTTCTATTTACGTGATTTCCAATGTCACCACCAAGAGCAAGAGAAATGAATTAGTAAAACGAAATGATGTGGTGTGTTTTCGTAAAGTACATACCAACTAGCTTATGGAAAGTGTCATTTCCTATGCCCCCCCTTTCTTTCATTATGAGTGAATTATAAGTTACAGTGTATTCAGAGGATATGAATGTGTATACAAATTTCGCTTTCAGTACATAAACCAACACATATAACAACTAAAATTAACAAACAAGAATGAAACTGTTAACAATCAAAACCTGTAGTGGTTGTTTTTGGTCTGTGTTGAAGAGTTGCAAACGCGATAGAAGCACAAAAAGAGAGTACTTGACAAGATTAACACTTTAACAGAGTGAAGTTGTATACACGATATTGATATGATACGAATTTTCGAGCTTTCTATTAAAACTATCTATACCAAAGAGAATGGAATCATTTTGAAAAGATTAAGTATTTGCACTTTCTAAAATATTCTCCATTACACCGTTGTCATAAAGAGAATAGCTATAGATCTGTAAAAAGGTCTGCAGTTAAAAATAAATAACTAACTAAACTGCAGCAAATTGATTGTACTATCTTCTTGAAGGCTTAGAACTCTATCGAGAAGAAAGAATTAAAAAGTGGTATGAATGAAGAGAACGGTTAAACAAATTATATATATATTACTTTCATTTTTTGGAAAGTTAGTTCTCTTTTAGCATTACAAGGGACTAGAAGACTTATGAGGACTAGGAGATTTATCATCATGAGCATTTATTTAAACGAAATGTAAAGTATATTATCTCAAACACAAATTGCTTGTTGTTCCACGATTACTTGAATATATTTATATCTCATGTGATTTTATCTAGTTGAGCTCTTAGTGTTATATGATAGTCGTCTTGTAATTGATAGATATTTATGTTCTCAGAATTACAAATTAAAATCATTTATGGATTTTAGGCACATATGGCCTCAGCCCAAGATTGAGTAATCATTTGAATAACCAAATGTAATCTAATTAAGTGGTTGGCACAATTACAACTAAAGTGTTTACGATTAGTACAGTACGACTGCTATATTTATTTAGTACACTTTTAAAGGTTTACGACGGTCTGTATTTTCGGTCCTGCTCGGGTACCAGCTGAAGAATGAATTCCAGGTTACACGGGCAGGATCCCTCAAAATCCTGCAGAACTCCCTTCTTCAACTGAGGGGTTTGTGATGAGTCGTAAGTCAGACAAACCACAATAGTCAGAGACAACCACCCAAATTACTAATTCGAAGAACCACCATTATCTTGGTGGAACCCCACCAGATGGAGTAAACATACGAGGGAACCTATTGTCTCACCTGAAGAGGACCTTCCTCTTTTGCTGAAAAGAATTTCTTTGAATAAATAAACGGAACGCGACGCGGAGATAACAATAAGGTCTAGACAGCGCGAGCAAAATTTCTATCTTATTAAACTGCAAGAGAAGTGGACTAGTTAAACAGGAACACATTTACAATCTAGTCAACATTCTCAGACAATTGTCTTCCATATAATGTATGAGTTAGTACATTACTTTTACTGTGAAAAATATTGGGAACTGCCAATAAAATATAAATTTACAGCATGCACTGACGTATCTTTTGTTTTCCTTCATAATATAATAGATACCTTAATTATCAACCAAAACATCTCTTCAGCACTTTCAACAGTCATAAGGACTATGTTTATATTTATTATTTTATATTTCTCTTTTATATTTTACGACCTGTATATCAGCACTATCATTAGAGGAGTATGAATCGTACACGCTGTTTTGCCTTTAACAAATGCGTTTTTAACAGAGGATTAAGTGATTTCAAATAAATGACTTGTTCCTCCAAAGACTTGAATGATTATAATATATTTTGATGAATCTCATTTTCGAGGACATTTTACTATCAGGACATAAAAATACGTTAACAAAACTACTCAAGACAAATAAGTCGTCGAGTGCACTAATATATTTATATTCTATATATTTCCGACACTCGTAACTCTATTACGCTCGTTGCACGTCAAGAACGTTGCACCAACTTTTACATCGAATAATTGTAACCTATATTAAACATTTTTTGATACTGACGTTAAGGGAGCTATTAAAACTCATGCTTCGAGTTCTATATGAGAAACATATTACTTTCCTCAACTTTTACAAAAATAAACGGGCCATTTTTCATTAAACAACTTTCACAAGCAAGCAAAATCGTACTTGTGGCTTGTTACTGCAATATGCAATAACTTAATAACGTTAAAGTTCCGTAAGAACTGAAAGTAGCACTGGGAGAAAGATTTTTGTTTTCAAAATCAACATCTTTCTTCTTTACGGAAACAACTGACAACCTACTCGACACCTGTTGGGTCTGGAACTGATAATTAAAATACACTACAGCAATATCAGGTTATTAAGTCAACCTACAGGTCTCTCAAGACAGAGCTAACCTAGATCTTAGTTGCAGCGATTAAAATCACAATAGTTTCTTTATCTGTATTTAATATATTTACTTACCTTAACCTTATGTACTTTAACCATATTATGCAAATATTTGAGCTTGTATTCTTGGCTAACATTATCTACAATTGGCAACGAATTAGAAATAGAAGAGTACTTTATCCATATAGAATCAGGGGAATGCCGACCAGATATGGTGAGTACCGGAAATGTTCCGGGACGGACCAAAACCAGTACTGCTGCCTTGCAGTTAGTAGAGGGATCTACAAAGGCTAGGGGAAGATAACCCCGAACAAAACTATCATGGTCAGGAAAGTAGCATCACCATTACCACTCTGAGGCTGAAAATGAATGACATCGGCAAGGCTCAGAGATGGACAAAGGTGCGGCATTTTAAATATCTGGCTTTACTGCGTGGTCGTAGAGCTGACAACTCTACACCGCTAAAACATGCCAAGAAATAATAAGAGATGATTCATGGATTCTCCTGGGGTAAAATGTACCGGAGGCAAACTAGTCCCTCATTCGGATCTCCGGGCGGGGACTGCTTCAGTAGGCTCCAAAAACAGGATTAAGAAAGACCTTAGAATAGGAACGTGGAACGTACGAACGTTATATAAAAGGGGGCTATTCAGGTGACGGTACGCGAGACCAAGAAGTAAGAGCTTGACATATTAGAGATACAAGAAGTTTGGTGGGAGTGTCAAGATAGCATCGTACAGGGCAAGTACACTGTGTACTACAGGGGAAGACAGTCTCACGATTTTGAACAGGTTTCCTCAATAAGAACAGTATCCTTCAGGCGGTTCAGAATATATAGTTCGTAAACGAAAGACTATTGTACGTTACAATACGTGTTTGATGGAGCAATACGGTTTTAATAAATGTCTATGCTCCGACCGAGGTGGCTAATAATAACGACAAAGATATATTATACGCTGAGCTATAAAGGCTGTTTGACCGATTACCGAAATATAATTCGAAAGTTGTTGGGTGATTTCAACGCAAAGGTAGGAAAAGAAGAAAAATATAGACCTAGTATAGGTAAATACAGTCTTCACAAAAATACTAACAACAATGGAGAAGGACTGACAACTTTCGCGATTTCAAAAAACCTACTGGTAAAAACCACGTACTTTGAACACAAAGCCATATACAAATACACATGGGTATCTCCGGACGGCAAAGCTCTCAACCAGAGCGATCACGTATTAGTAGATAGACGAAGGCACACCAACATAATGGACGTTAGATCGTACAGAGGAGCGGAAGGTGACACCGACCATTAATTAGTAGTGATCACAAAAGTAAGGGAAACGTTATGTATCGCGAACAGATAAAGCAAGAGGTCAAAATAACTGAAAGTCGAAGTTAAACGACTAAGTAATCCGAGCATAAAAACAGATTTCCAACTCGAACTCTCAAATAGGTTCGAAATCCTAGCCAACTCGAGTAATAATAATGATGATATTAATGTAAGTAAGTAAGATGTAAGGTAATTGATGTAAGTAAGATGTGGGAGGCAATTCGTGAAACAGTTAACACCGAAGGAACGAGTAGGTGAGAAGAAACAACAGAAAAACAAACCTTGGTTTGATGAAGAATCCCTTAAGCTTTATGAGAAACGAAAACAAGTCAATCAAGGATGGCTAAGTAATAAAAGCGAAGCAAACAACCACGACTACAGTAACACGAAACTCAACGCCACACGCGGGTTCAGAAACAAAAAGTGAGAATATTTGAATCAGAAGATTCTGCAGATAGAGGAAAACGGCAAAAATATTAACATACGAGGCCTGTACAAAGGGGTTAACTCGTTATGAAGAGATTACCAGCCGAGGTTAGGGATGATCTGAAATGGACGTGGAGATCTTCAGGCGGATTCCACTAAAAGTATCAATGTGTGGAAAAGATATTTCGACAAACGTCTGAATGTACACAACGGGGAATAAACAGAGGAATAAGAAATCCATACCGCAGGTCCGTGGATTCCCTAACCAAGCGAGATCGAGATCGAAATAACGCAAAGGAATTTAAAAAAAAATCACCAGGAATAAACAATATTCCAGCCGAATTAATTAAAGTGCGAGGAACAGCACTAATCAAGGAACTACATAAAATGATAAGTGCTATGTTTGGGAAGTAGGAGCTTCCAAAGGAATGGAAAACCTCAATAATAGTTCCGATTTACAAAAAAATAGATAAATCGGACGGTAATAATTACCGTGAAATCTCGTTACTTCCAACCTGTTACAAAGTATTAAGTAATATTCTGTTATCTCGCCTAAGTGTATACATAGATGAAATAATTGGAGATCACTAATGTGGATTTAGAAGAAATGGATTCATGTTGGACCAGATTTTCGCCTTGAGTCAAATTTTGGAGAAGAAATGGGAATACAATGGGACGGTTCACCAGCTATTCATTGATTTTAAGAAAACATATGATTCTATCAAAGGGAAAAGTTATAGAGTATTCTGATACGATTTGGAATTTTGAAAAGATTAGTACGGATGGGTAATAATATGTCAGATAGTTTAAAGATTCGCAACGGATTGAAACAATGCGATGCCTTATCACCATTAGTGTTTAACTTTGCGTTAGAATATGCTATTGTAAAAATTAAAGGGGCATAAAGGGACTATCATTGAATGGTTTGAATCAACTGTTCGTATACGCGAATGATGTAGATTAACTGGACGATATAGATGCACTACAAAACAACATCTCTTAGTAGAAGGGTGCTATGAGATAGGTCTACAGGTAAACATAGATAAAACAAAATACATGATAACAAGCCGAAACAAGGAAGTGAAGGAAATAAAACATAAGAATTAGTTATGAGGTCATAGAGAAAGTATTCAAATTTAAATACTTGGGAGCAAACATAACATGCAAGGTTACAGAATAAATAGACGGTCACTTAGTATCGGGCAACGCAGGTTTCTATTCAGTCCAAAAATTCTAACATACGATTAATATCCAGGAAATTGAAATTAAAAATATACAGAACAGTTATTCTGCCGGTAATACTTTACGGTTGCAAAAGTTGGAGTACGACCCCAGCAGATGAATATAATTTACTTGTGTTTGAAAATAAGGTTTTGAGAAAGATATACGGGACAAAATGGGACGAGATGACTGGAGAATGGAGGAGACTGACTAATGAAGAACGCCACGGGCTGAACGGTTCACCAGATGTAAAAAATAATGAAATCGCGACGACTAAGCTGGGCAGGCCATGTAGCTCGGATGGGGGTAAACGAAGATTATATTCTATCGTGGTTGGAAGTCCGAATGAACAGAAACAATTGGGAAGACCGAGTTGTCGTTGGGATGACAATTTTAGAAGAGATCTTTGAGAAGTAGGTGTTCGTGATGAAAACTGACTTGATGTTGCCCAGGAAAGAATACAATGGCGAACTTTTGTTACTACGGCAACGAACTTGCGAATTCCATAAGTCATAGATTTAGTTATTGCTCTCCACGTTTGGACCACGACCATGAGACCCACTGTCCTGTGGCAGGCGAGAAAACAGTTGTGGTACAGCATTATTGTGTAAATTTCATTCTTGATGTGTGGTGTCATACTGAACAATATGACATGCATTTGAGAAAATGACTTTTCAATTATCAAAGGTTCTTAATCATTTCTGGAACGAGACCTATTTACTGGACAGCCCGCTTCAACTATATTTCGAGCACTATTGTATATGCACTCTGGTTCAAGACTGAAAACACCCTTGTACACTATTACTGACACCTCTTCATATTGGTGGGCTGGGGGTAGAAAATTGTGATATCCTCACATGTCCTTCTGAAACTATACTCTCCAGCAGAGATTTGCTCCCACAGTGTGATGTTGGATATGCTACTATATGCATCAATAAAGAAAACTCAGTCACAATGAAACGTAACTGAGTTACCTGGTTGCGGAGTCAAAATAAAATTCCTCATACAGTAAACCAGTGGCATACTATTTCTGTGCTTTCCTCTAGCGACAATACGTTCGGGAAAATGATCATTTATTCCTATATCCATCAACGAACGTATACACCCATAAATTGTATTGTGTAAAACACGTGACTTTTTGGATTTCTGCTGTACTTCAGAGCCAGCACCTTGCAGTAACATAATACTGCCACTTAAATGTTTTGCATTCGACATTTAACGTTTCCGCACGATCCTTGTCACCTGAGCTTACAATAAATGATATTGGAGATGGTCTTTATAAACATTTTAATACTTAATTTCCTTCGAAGATCTTAACTTTCCACATTGTTCTAATCGATTTCTATTCTCCGTCTCAAGTTCGATCGATTAATTCGTACTTCCGTCACAAATCGTCTATATCGACTTGGGGCTCAATCGCTTCTCACCGGAAGTCATACAAACTCACTAAATTACGAATTTCACTTTCAGCCAGCACAAGGATTATGTCGGGACACTCAATCCATAAAACATTTTTAAAACAATATCAGTTTTGGGACCCCCTAGGTGCTAGTATAGGTTCTGAAACAGTGTGTCACAGAAATTCATATATTCTCTTCTGTAGTCATCCAATGTGAGACATTTCGTCCAGAAATGAGTCCACATATTAAGAGGAGTCTAAATACCAAGGAACACAAGTGATATTGATGAATAAAAATAGTTCTAGCTAATCTTTCATAAATAACACAAAATATAGGCGACAAAAATCTATCATATTTTGAACAAAAGTAAACATTGGACCTGAATGTGTCCATGTGTTCAAATATCACAATTTTGTGTCACATACGTGAATATTTTGGGTTATATATAAAGAATTTCCTTGAACCTTTTTGTATTAGCCAATGTCACTTGTGACCGTTGGCTTCTGAAGTAGATATATAATACATTATATAAGCTGCATATACATATATTATCCATAAACTCCATACATACTCTGAAATGTTAAGTTCCTGATTCAGGATCGGTAAACGTGAAGAGTTTTTGTAAAGTTATTGAAGCAAATGAGAAAACTGTTAGCACTGAGAGCAGCAATAAACCTGGATATGAAGGTCATAAAACGCAATAACTTTATGCTATACTACATTGTTGAATGCGGAACCAATAGCAGAGAGCTATGTGAGCGCCATCTGATCACCAGTAAATGGATGTGCACTCAAAGGAATAGATTTCCGAAATCAAATACCACATTTACTTGCGTAATCACTGGAGTTCCGATTCAAACTAAGACAGAAGATCTGAAACGTTTTCTTAAAAATAATATACCAATTACAAACCTATTAAGAATCAGAGGCGAAAAAGGACCCCTACCATTAATTAGACTGTTCACCAGAGATCCAACACTGGTCAGCACCTTAATAACTAATGGGATAACAATTGGATTTAATAAATATAAAGTAGAAGCTTCACGCTCAAATGCTAGACCATTGCCATGCAGGAGATGTTACAAATATCATGCCACACAGCCGTGTAACAACGCTATAGTTTGCTTTAAATGTGGGGATCCGCATTCCAGTTATTATTGTACAATAACCCCAAATATAAATTATTGCGATACATGTCATTCAGAAGGACACCGGACCGGCAGTTCTACCTGCCCGAAGCGGCCAAAGAAACCTTTTCCGAATTCCCCGTAAAGATCTACCGGGATAATCAAAATTCAGTAGAATTAAATAAGAATCAAACTAACTTAGTTTCTGGAGTTAACTTAACAAGTAAAGAGACTGTACAAAAATCAGGATCAATAGCTAATGTCTTGCAAGATCATACTTCAAAAATGGTTAAATGGGTTACTTCAGTGCTCAGCCTGGTCTTCCCAGATAAAACACCTCAGCAACTGTCTTCAATTATAAATCCAGTCTCAGAAGAATTACTTCAATGTCATCTCAACATTTTGAAATCTGTGGACGGATATATATTTGTGGGCAAGGAGCCATTCAAGAGGAAAGTAAAGAGCAACTACGATGGTCCTGCGCCTCAACAAGACTCTGAGACAAATTCACAAGCAGAAGAAAACGACTAAAATATGAAGAAAACTAGCTTGATGCACCACAATATTTCGTATTCTTAAAAAGATGTCTTTGAGAACCCAGAAACATGTCAATTGCTCAACATTGTAAATCAACAAAGGATATATTATTGCTCTACCAAACACCTTCAAACCATAAAAGAATTTTCAGTAATCTTCCGAATATTAAACAATATTCAAGAATAATTTTTAAGTGGAAATGCATGCAGTTTATGCATTTATTCTGATAAACTTACTAATTCCTTTATAGGCATTTTATCATAATTAATTTCAATCCATTGGAAATTTAAATTTTATTTAGATTAATTAATTATTAATTAATTAACGAAGAAATCTACTACTATTTAGCCAAATCATGGGAGTATTTAGTATTAAAAAATATTGACAAACAAACTATCTATCTCAGCCTCCTCCTTTAATCAAGCAATTAATTAATTAATTAAAAAATCCTGTGCAGTTAAGCAAACAATTAATATAATTTAACGTAAATAAAACATTTGTCCACTTCCAGTTCATACGGTTTTGGACCCAACTTAATAGAATCGAGACTTTTCTGACTGTTTGCTGGCGGGAGCGTGTGTGTTCTGGTACAGTTTCTGTTTATCTTATCTAACATAGAGTTATCTAACTCAATTAAATTTAATTACACTCAGGACGAAAGTGGCCTAGTCAGCAACAAGTCCAGCCTGGGTGACCCTGTGGGCCCAGGTAATTTTACTTCTTCAGCATAGAAAGTGGCGGATACGTAATGTCCTGACATGACAATTTGCATATGCTGTCATCACCTTAATAACATACTGCAAACATGTCGTATGGAACATTAATCTCAAACCTTTGTTAATTATTATTTCAATATTACCATATTATATAGCATGTTAGTTACCCATCGGTCATTTTAAATGACTCTCAGTCTACGTTATCAGACACAGTAAGGAATAGTTCTATTTCAAAAGTATAATAAATATAATGTCAGTTTTTCCTTCAATGAAACAGTGATATCTACTTTCAATAGCGATTCATGAAGTGTCCAAATTTAATTTAAATTCATTGCTAAATCAGCTAATTATCTATAGACCCTTTTGATGAAAACATAAAGGTTCACTTTGGCTTCATAAAAATAATTTACTGGCTCTAACTTGCTGCACTAAAATTTAGGTTCTTAACAAGAAACATAATAATCTATTTTTCTCCATGACAAAGCTGAAAATATACATCAGGCTTGAGGTACGGATGAAAAGCATTGACGTGGTTTTTTGTAGTTGAAGAAAACAAAAACTGAAATACATGCTCTACCATGAAATGGAAGAAAGGTGGTTCATACCCGAAAATGAATAGTAAATAACCTGAAATCTATGAAGAAATTATGAGCAATTCTGAAGACCCTGTTATGAGCCACTACAATATATTTCAATTCAAGCTGTAACTTTCTTTGGATGGAAAACACACAATCCTGTATTACAGACTGAAAATACATATTCAGTTACAGCTTGCTCTTTAATACTATCTTACCATTAGGCGTCTGTGTCTACAGTGCGGTAGGCCATAATATTGAGCAGCTAACAACCAGGCTACAGAAGCAACGCAAGGGCACATCGACACGTAGACCAGTATGCCTACTTTGTTTGACTATGGAAATTCAGATATTTCAAAAACTTGCTGAATGTTTTTAGCCAATTTATACTTTAGGTTCGGATAAAACTTTCTCAGTGGGAATTGTTAGCATGTCGCTTTATCTTAATTAGTATTCTGAATTGCATTAAGTATTATGCAATTAATATAAAGGACAGCTTTGAACGATATTGCCCCCAGTCCTTGTCCTTCCTTAAAGATGAAAGTGAACTACGTCATGTTCTTCGAAGATTGCGTGCTCGAATTGGCGTAACTAAAAAAAATATCTTTTTAGTTATGTCAACCATGCATCTGCTGTCAATATGCTGTATCACCTGTCATAATTTTGTACCTGAATTTGTTTCGCTTACTCGGATATGAACACCAGCATATCAAATAAGGAATAAGATACAGTGCTGAATTTGTATCATTAGCCCTTCTTCCAAGGTACCATCACGGAAATCCCTGATGTAGATAGGGAAAATCGAAGAAAATCTGGATCAAGGTAGACCCGCTTAAGCGAGACCCGAACTCGCTAAGCTTTCGAAGTGTTGCACACCCGAAGTCAGAGATTGTAACCACTGTGCTACGGAGGTTTGGTTTGGTTAAAGAAATATACATTTATTCAATAAATAAATTATAACTAATTTGAGTGGTTGGAAAAGTTAACATAATGTACGTGCCATATAAACATGTTAACCTTCCTTGGAAATACACACACATTTTGCTTGAAGCACAGATGGAATCTTACAATGAATATATTTGATTAACATACAAAACTGTTTCGTCCTGACATTTCTACCTTTGCAAGATCCTACATTTACAATCTTTTTGGTAATTTAATGCCAAATGCAATACACTTTTAAGATAAAAAATAGGAACATTCAATTAGATTCACACATTATAATACCTTGTACTAATCTTTTCTTCCGAATTAGCATTTAAGTTAACACAAATTCGTCTTCTGTAGTTTGAGTCCACCCTATGTTTATTTCAAACAATCCTATGGAATCGCAATTTAATTCGATCGTATGTACTCATTAATTATACAAGCCTCCCAACCAAAACTAAGCTCATAAATTGAACATTTTCTCAATACTGTGTTGGTACAATTGATTTATGTTTGAAGTAAGCAGTATATGCATTAATGATAGAACCGTAGACTCTCCTAATCTGAAGTCCAACAACTTAAACAAAACCCTCAACGTCTAATAAGTAATCGACATTTACGATAGTGGCTGAGATAGAACAAAAATGATAATTAGAACAAAACCATTTTCTGCGTCAAGAAGATAAAATGAGAAGTATATCTATGTGGTTAAGGAAGGAGAAAACCCCGCCTAAAATTTAGCAACTTGGGTCAATCAACCATATCCGTTTTACGCCAGAGTGACATTATATGGTCTTTTAGAATGAGTAGAGGTGGATGGGAAAATGGAGAAGTGGGAGGCAACAAATGTTGCTAACGTCGCAGTGTGAAACTAACGTTTGCCAAGAAAGATCATAATATTGTGGTTGAACCAAAAGCCTTGCCAGAAGACATAAATTCATTCAGAAAGTCAATAAAGCTTCCGCAGTTTTGCTTTTGGGGCAAAAAACGAGAGTATGAAGAGGAGATCTCACTTTATGATGGCTGGTATTATCATCCATGGTAACCGTGCCTTTGTAAAACAACACAGTCGGTCACATAGCCAAGAATGACTAGATTGGGGAAGCGTATACATGATTGTGAGATATATTCTTTCGTTTGTTGCGGTAGTTTCTATCACGAATGTTTTGTGTTACTGAATTTGAGGTCATATAAAAGTAAATAAGGTTTTGTTGGCATTGGATGTTATCACTCTTTTTCGGATTGTTATGTATAGAGATATATGACGTCAGAAACAGGTATATTCTATTAAGAAGCACACATAAACTTTTATAAAAATTAAGGATGTATCGATGACAAGGTGCAGGAATGTTAGGGTAATCTCTCTACCTGCTATGGTTGTGGAACTAACGTGAATTCTTGAAGTGAAAAATAGCTAATCAAATGGAAAGGATCTGTCACTTCAGAGTCGCAGATTATCGAAATAAATGAATTCAAATTACTGAATTCAAAACTGAAATCTGTTTCGTTCTACGTCTTTCGGTTGACTCTCTATTCTGTGTTAAGTGCAGCTTCGTGTAAGTGAAGCAAATTTAATGTAGGCCAAATATTCTTTGGGGTTCACCAAAAATTCGTTCGTACTCGTGGATTATTACAGTACATCATACTGTTTTATCCTAATGACTTGCAAGTTTAGGCATATTCCCTATGATTTGTATCTTTAAAATCAAGATTTCAAGGTAGCAAGAGCTTCCACCTTGAATTGAGCTAACTTTTATGTGAATCATTGAGAAAGTATCATTCGACGTGGATCCATTTTCATTTAATTTTGTCCTTCAAAACAACAGTTAATTAACCACGGGGTGGCCGAGAGATTGGAGCCATCGCTTTCTGTGTGCGTCATCATGAGTTCAAATCCCGCCGAGGTCCAATAAACGGAGAGCTTCGAAACCCAGTTTAACAAAACTGAGGTCCCGTCCTGGGTTTACCACCTCATTTGGAATGTTAATATCAATTCACAACAGTTCTGAAATGTTTTTATGCTTGAGGAGGTAGATTTTAAGCTGGCCAATACGAAGAAGTATATAATGAAGCGAATTGCTTAATACAGAACGTTTTATGATACTCTTTCAGGGTTAAATTTATATGTTGAATTGTAAATACTTTTATGTTTGATTTTTAAAGCCCTTTAGGCAACTTTGGCTTAGGACAGATGAATGATGATTGGAGAACTTTTGAAATGAAGGAAGTAGGATGAAACGGGAGAACACCTAGAAAATACACGCAAACGGTGATTGTCCATCAAAAAGTCCACATGTAATGAGCTGGGATCAAACCGAGGACACCATGCTCCAGAAGTGAGTGCTCTACCAATAAACCACCGCGACCTCATAAATACTTTTTGTTTGAAACTTCGTAAAACTATTAATTTCGCAATGCACGTTAATTTAGAAATCATTTTTTACAGAATTATTGTCAGCTCTGGAACTATGTAACCGTGAACTGTAATCATTGTATATGAGTGTGAAATTCTGCTCTATAATGGTTTGATTCATAAAAAAGATGAGAGTGTATACAGTAAATAAGTAGCTCAACTCAATGTCATGTAATGGTGTGTTCGAAATCATGTTGAGACACAAACTTGACACTGTATGTTTCGTTGTTAGGATGCTAATTTCATCTCTAGTTATGCTTAAAATGATTTTAAAGCATTTACAATTACCTATAGTTTCTTTGGTTTTTGAATCTATTTTATTTCGTTTAATTGGATGGAATTAAAATATATTCCATTTTTATGCCTACGTCTTACATGTACTTTTAGGCGCACGTAATAATGTATTGTGAAAAGCAAAAACAGGAGCATTTGGCAAAGACAAAATTATCAGTTTTATTTCACTTTCAAAATATATAACCTATAACAAGTTATGTTAAAATTGAAATAAGTTCATGAACGAATCCTGATTTAAAACATTTTAAACAACACTAGTATATCAGCAATAAAACAAACCACTTTAACCACAATCTAATCATTCCCTCTAGTCGTCTTCATTGACGGAAAACAATGAGAACCTAAATAGGTTCATCTACATTATCAACCATGTAATCAGAATCTAGTAATAATGCTATATGAAATATCAGTGGTAGCAATATTTGTTGAGTAATATACTTTCTTATGAATGTACTTTTATCGAAGAAAAGAACACTAATCATTGTAATTGATTAATTGTATCCTGTTGAACCTATACTTTTTAACATAATTTAGAAATTTATGTTGTATTGATATGTAGATTCTACATCAATTCGAAGTTTAGGAGAAATTGATGTAGAAATTGCACCTGTGGCTTCTTATTTTATTTCATTAACACACTCGCTTGGCGATATTCAGGATAAACCTCTAGTTAAAGTGAGGCACGTTATATATACTGATACTTATGCCAATACCTCACGTTAATTACAGGGATTACTTTTAAGTCTACAGGATTAAGCCAAGTGATATCAGCTAGTTTTATTCTTACAAAATGGAGTGAAGTGAGTACACACAGAAAGTAATAAATAGATACAAAAACAGTAAAATCACGTGAGAGAGTAGGTGAAAAATTTGTAAAATATATATAAAAAGGTATTCAAAACATAAGATGTAGTAGAGTCCATGAAAGAATAAGTAACAAACGCATTAATATATTTTTAGCTCAACATTTTTGTAGAGACGACCCCAAAGCAATTATTTAGAGATTTATTGCTCAACTTGGTTTTCGTCTCCTTCGCCTGTTAGCTTAATAGCTGAGAATGAGAGAGAAAGAGAGAGATAGAAAGGAAGAAAGAGAGAGAGATGAACAGAGAGGGAGGAGAAATGGCAGAGTCCAAGTAAACAAAAACCTAATTCTTTGGAGAAAGCAGCGCAATTTCCTGCTCGTTTTTCTCCTGACCTTGATTGGATGTCCATTCATCAGTCGCTGACGCTGAAGAGTTTCCAAGAGCAAAACTAGTCCGGATTTACGGCATCCATGGAAACCACTAGTAAGAATAAAAAAGAACACAAAAAAGAAGCGAATTAAATCCTTGATTGAGAGGGATTTTCTACTAGTTTTCTTTTGTACTACAAAATTCCCACATCATTTACTAGAATATCCATGTAATTTAGACTTTCAAAGACTATTATATTAGGCTCACTGACCACAATTCATTACTTATCCTTCCAAGTAAATCACCAAATTTAGATCGTGAACACCATTCTTGGATCATATTTAATAAACAAAAGAGTAATCAGAAAACCAATTAAATTTAAAAATTATTATGAAAATAATAATAAAATTACGAAATAATAAAAAGAGGTATTAGTCCCATTTTATTGAAAACCTTGTTTGGTTCCATAACATGAAATAACGATGGACATTATTTAGGTCATATACTCGATACTCATATACCCAGACAACAAGTGAGGAAATAATTAATGTACCCATAGAATACTGAAGTAATTGATTTAACCTTTCTTCATATATGACAGGGGTAAGCTCAGAGAATTAAAGTTCCCCCTCCCTCTTAGATTTGAGCGCTCATTACACGAACAGCTTGTTTGCATGAAATAAGAACAATTCACTATATTTTGAAATCAAAATACTAAACATTTTCGAAAATGATTTATAATCACCTTGTTTTGTGTGTAACGTGCAAGCTTTGACCACGCTTGCTCTTAGCATGACCGATTTGTGCTTGTACTACATACATATACTAGAGGGCAGGTGTACCCAGAGTGTGTAACAATAGCGTGGCGTTAGTCTTTTGTCAATTAGAGAGCCCCGTGGGCTCGATAGAAATTGTAAGAATGTGAAAGTTCTGGCGCAATAAAAACATAGAGGATTGTCCACTCTATCAGAATACCGTGTTTGGTTGTAATAGGTCCTGCCGTTTTGGGGTAATTTGTGAAAATCTTATTTTCTTTTGGTACCATTAGAAAGGAAAGCATACAGTGTTCTCTTATTCTATAAACCTTCTCCACCACAACAACTATCACGTTACAAACATTAGTGATCATCGGGCCAGAAACCGGAGAGGGCTTCATTTTTTTAAAGTACAGAGTAAACGTGATAGCTCAGGTCAATAAGGCATAGGAAAATAATTGGAGTCGCCATAGATTACGCGGCAGCACCTCTAACTACGAGTCGGACATCCCGGGTTCAAATCCAATGCTGAAGAATCTAAAAATGATGAATATTGTTTTACTTGTTCCCATGCTTACCACTCTGGAACTCACTCAGACTCCTATACAATTGATTACTAGAGTGTCCTTGCTACTTCTGGGCACCTCGGGAGGCAAACACGGTAGAACGTGGGACTGACCATCCACTTCACTTCGTAGTGTAGGTTGAGAATAAGTGGAGCGCTACTCCCATAGTCGCCGTGTATTGTTCAGTATAGCACCCTTTTTCTCTATAGGTAACAAAATTATTTCATACTAAAAAAAACTGATTAATGTATCTGCTGCGAAACCTTGTATCAATATTAACGCTTGTGTTGAATATTAATAAAAATGAAAATATCTGCTGTAACAAATACGTAGTGTTCCAGGCAAATTACTATCTCAATACAAAAAAGGAAAAAGCCAGAGCAGGTGTGAAATCTGGTTAAAATTCTACAAGACTGTACCAAAATACATTATCAATAGAAAAAAGAGAATGGATAATACCATAATCCAACAACCTTATACATAGATGAATCAACAGCATAAACTGGAAAATGTACAGAACATATTATTTCACATTGAGCTGGGTATTTAAGTAAAGTAAGTGTACCAATTATGGATCGGGTCCCCAATATGGCCCACCACCCTAGATTTTTGTAGCTTTCCGTTGGTGCTACTTATGTTACTGTAAACTTTATCCTCATGACAATTGAAATTATATTTGCGCGACTAAGTTGTTTGCAAGTGGCGTGAGCTGCAGCAGTTTCAGTTGAAGTGGCATATTGAGCAAGAAAATATTTTGTTGTTATTTTAACAAGGTAAATAATATTTCGTTTCTGTATATATTGTTGAAAACCTAATCAGTATAATGTATGGATAATGTAGCTATGTGAGCATACGTGAACATAAAATGTGTGTGACGCAATGCATTGCATTATGTAACTGGCAGGCGCCAGGAAAAGTGAAGAAGTCAATAGTGCGCAATATGGCCTACCGCCATACTGGGCAAAATGCAGTCATAACTGTTAAAAATGAAATAATTGGTTATTTGAAATGTTTGTACAGAACACTTATCATCATAATGTTTAGTGATTAAAACGAAGATAATGCCAGATAATAAGGGAGCTATCAATTCCAATACAAACAATTATAAGAAGATTAAACCCAACACAAAGCAAATATCATCACATTTAAAACGACCAGAAATTCAGCAACTGCTTCTATTAGTCCTGAAGAACCGACACTGAGTTGCTGCAAGTCTTGTGAATCTTGATTTTGTTACTTTTGTCAGGCAGACAGGGTTGCAGTCATGAGTTTTTGCGTGTCGTAGCGCAAATACTTTCGTGAAGATTGTGTTGGAATCACCGCTAAAGATCACGGACTATTTCTTTGTTGCTCATGTGAGACGTGACGTTCTAAACTTCTTCATTTGTGTTATACTTCTTCCTATTTACTTATATTTTTTCTTCTTGTAAATTCACTTGCTTTTGACAAATTTTGGCATTTTGTATTAATACAATATTCTTGGGTTTTCAATGTCATATAAATGATGCATAGTTGTAATGTATATATCTCAGTATGTAGCATATATGAGTAATACAAAAGGATTACACATCACTTTTACCATATGCTCTTGTTTCAATAGCGGGTTCCCAATATGACCCACTGGCAACCTTTTAGTTTTCGTTTTATTACATTTTATACATCATTTTTAGGAAGCGGATTTATTTTTTTCATTTATCCAAATAGTCTACCAAATTGATGGTTCAGTCAATTAGCACTAATAAGTAGTCTTTCTTAGTAATAAAAATCGACAATGTTAAGGGGAGCCATATTCGGACCCCCTGCCATAATTATTAACATATTGAACGTAAACGTTTTCACATTTCAATGTTCTTTGTATGATGGCAAAATAATCAAGGACTGAATCTCAATCGACTTATTGAAAACTACTGAAATTTTAACAAAAGCATCTAAAACGATTTGTTCCAAACGTAATTAAAAGCAGGCAATTTGCAAATGAACATTAAAAAACAATTATTTTATGAAATTCCAAATATATGGTACACACTTTAAGATACACTTAGTTAGATGCTTTTATACATTTTCGAAAAAAAAAAACAGCCATAAAAAAATATTTTCTTAATATTTTAATACTGTTTAAGATGTGTAAACTATCCTATCGACTAAGTTTTCTTTAACCCCAAGGTCTTTGTACCAACTTACGCAATTCCTACACAACTCTTTTTGGCATATATGTCATTCCTTTCCTCGTGTATATTAGTATTTCTGCAAATAAAGGAGGTCTATGTTTACACCATATTCAATCTAAAATGTATTTGCTGCACATTTGTTTTATTGTACAGTACTCAGGTGGACTCTCTTCTGATCCTTATATATCTTTGACTAAACATTTCTTTTCATCACTCCTTCCAGGCCATACTGGTATTTTATTTTTCTTCGCTGATACTTCTTATCTATCTTGTTATTCTACCTTATCATTTTTGTAAAGTATTCTACAGTTATTATCACTAATTTCCACTTCTTCTCGACATCAACATCAACATCTTACTCCTGCAACGGTTTCATTATTACTTCAACAGAATTGTTTCCTTCATCCCTCCAGGGAGTTTCTCCTCACTGACAAGACTGACCACGCATAGGCAGGCATGCTGTAGCTGATCTACGCAATCCAGATGACTGTTGAAAATCCCTACGAGACTTTCCGTTGTTCATTTAACGATTTCGAACCCCCGTTAGATTCTCCGTAACCTTTTCGAACACTATACTGTGACACTTTATCTCCGAATTCCTTAATTGAACCTGTCATACGTTGCTATTACACTTTATCTGATAACACAAAGCAACTTCTTTTTCCTATCACCAAACATCACCTCCATCTCTATCTTGTGTACCTAAATTTATCGCGGATCACTCTGCTAGGTCTCAGCATTTTTTCTGTATGTAGTACGAGTATATTAATCTGCGACTCAAACTCAGAGATGTCGTCGCGACTCTCTATAGAGATGTTGTAACTCTCTTGATTTGATATCATCTGGACTTTGTTTTATAGTATAATAGTTAACATCGTCTGTCGTATTTAGTGGAAGAAGCTCCCTTTTTCCGCTTGACCTTGGTATTCTTCTTCTAACACTTTCACAGTGGAGCATATGCTAATTCAATGCCCTCTGGCGTATAGCTTTTGACTTTATATCTCTACTTTTATTTTTTCTTTAACAGGACAAACGTGGTCTTCTATGTTAAAAGATTTTGTTTCTCCAAGAAATGCCATCATGTTATCAAACTAGCTCCTAGTTCTTGCTAAAACTGTAATATGTACTCATGCTTGTGAATGTTTACAGAAGTACCCTACATAGCCTCCATATCAAGTGTTTTTTAACGCTCTTAATGCTCATCGGAAGAATTAGTTGCTTGCTAAATACCAACATAGTGCGTTAATACTACCCTGCTGTTACTGGATTCTGGACACACTAATAACGTTTTTTGAAGTACACATAAGACCGAGTCTTCTTTTCACTTTTTATGTTCTGTTA
>JAGDQP010007498.1:0-11516 GCA_022664845.1 Lepisma saccharinum | reverse complement strand
GTTTACAGAAGTACCCTACTTACCCTCAATATCAAGTGTTTTTAATGCTCTTAATGGTCATCGGAAGAATTAGTTTCTTGCTAAATACCAACATAGTGCGTTAATAATACCCTGCTGTTACTGGATTTTGGGGACACTAAGAACGTTTTTTGAAGTACACATAAGACCGAGTCTTCTTTTCACTTTTTATGTTCTGTTATGTTCAATTAGTCAAATTGCTACAGTTTTTAGTCACCATGTTGAACGAATCAATGAAATGTCAATCGATCAATCTATTACTCAATTTATCTATCTAAGATAAATGTAACGAAACAAAAAAAGAGAAGAATAGAAAAAAAAGTTTTAAAAAATGAGCTTTATTTTTTTCTAGTGCAAAGTTACAACTAAAAGACTATAATTTGTAAAGATTTTTTTAGGAATGATTACGTCAAGGAATGAAAAATACAAATAGATTGACAAGCATAAAAACCAAGCTTAACAGGAAGTATTGTAACATTATTTCCTTTTGAGTGACATTTAAATGTAATAATGTACTCACATCCGTCCTTCTTTCTTCGTTGAATGTTTTTCTTCTCTTGAATAAGGACATGTTTTTTTATATTTACATCCACTAGGTTTTTGTACTCTAGCCACATTATTTTACAGATGACAAAAGATTAAGATTACGTTCACATCAGCTTAGTTTTTTCGCTTTGACTTCTCTATTTTCTTTGCTACGCAATTCATTTTATTTTTATTTTTTTAGCATTCGTTTTTCCACTTTTGACTTCTATTCTGTTTCCATGTTTTCCGATACGAGGTTCAAAGCAGCTCTGTTCTATTTCCTTTCCTTCACCCACCCTTCTTTCTTTCATTTACAGTGCTCCTTTTTTTTCTAGTTTTGCTTTCGAAAAAGTCATCAATCTATTGAGAAGGACCCTGCAACACGATCTGACAGGCGTATGCCACCATTCATAACGCCACAGATGTAGAAGGAACTCGTAGGAAAGGTAGTAGTGGAAAAACAAGACGTGACAGCCTGGGAATGAGATCCTTTTGGCGGGTAAAGGATGGAAGAAGAATGGGAGTGGAATATTGAAGGAAAAGAAGACAAGCAAAAGAAGAGAGGGAGGAAAGAGAAAATGGCGTACGAGGGGGGAAGAAAAGGGAAAAAGGGAGAAAACGTGGTTCAACACAAAAGCAGTCAGAAAGAAGTTCATCAACTTCGACAGACGAGGTCGTCCTGAGACATCATCACTTTACTTTATTTTCCAGACTTCAGTCAGGTTTCGCTAACTACATTAGCGTGAAAGTTATTCTCCAGGTAGAATTAACCTAATTAATATACTTTTATATAAGGCTTCTTTCTAATCTCCGTGTCTCCCTCTGTAGATTCAAATCCTCACGCGATGTCAAGATGCATTTATGTCAAATTCATAATTATACGGAAAACTCTTTGTGAAAAGCGGTCAACGGCTGGCAGAAAGGTATATCGAAATATTAGAACATTTATGATGTGAGAAATAAAACCACAAAGGCTCTTTAGAGACTCATTTAGTGTATATTGTTTGAACTTGCCTAGGTTTTAACTAATAAATCATGTCACAATCAAAGTAAAATAGCATTTGATAACATCAGGAATTATTATTTTTAATTTACATGTTCTTCTTTTATTCATATTTATTTGCTACTTAAGGGCCTACTTGTAAGGCCCACAGTGCCAGTGAAAACAGAAAATTCAAATTATTAGCCTTTAAGTCTAATTACAATTAATTAAATGTATTCTATAAAACTAATGAGATCCAAGAATGGAAACTTATAAAGCTTGAAGTTAGATGGTCCATAAAAGATACAAGTTTCGTATTTATTCTTTACTGCATTGTGGAAATTTGCCGAAACGTTGCTGAAAAGGCCAGCCACTAGAAATTTCCAGTAACGTAATTAAGAAAAATACAGATATAAATCAGTTTTAAAAAGTACTAGAAGTTAAAGAAAAACGCAATTCTCGAGCTGGACTTAAACACGTGTCTTTGAGTAAGAAGTCGTTCGTTAAAGACTGGACTAATTGCCAATCATAAGTAAGTGCCAGAACAAAACAAAATAGAGGTTCAGAAATGTGTTGTCCGAACTTCGAAGAGAAAAACTAAGAATGGAAGTTACTGCCACGCTTCAATCACTTTTCGATTTTCCATTTAAGAGTAGCAATACAAATCGATTGAAAATATTTCCTGTTCTGGCAAAATAAGCGTTTAAGATGGCCGCAACAAATGCTTGTCCAGCATTTGGTTAATGTTAAGAAACGTTTTTGTCCTTCTTGCTCACGTGCACAAATCACACTGGAACTGAAACTGAGAATTTGTAATAACGTAAAAGAAATTACTGTGTGCTATTCGAGGAGTACTACAGTAAACAATACGGTTACTGATGTTTTGGAAACACTACTGAAAATATGAAAATATGAATATTTTAACAGTGTATGAATCCACGAATAAAAATGACAAAAAAATAAAATGTTACAAGTTAATGTATGTTACGAACGTCAAACACAGTTTTTCTTTCATGACGGTTCGGGAACAAAGTTAGTTGTTATACAAGAACAAATAAGTTAGTTGAAGAATAGTATAAAAGCAACTCAGTTGATTGCTAAATAAGAAGAAACATGTTGAAAGTCGCATTACCTACACCAATTACTTTTGGTTGTATTCGTAATAGAATAATTATTATTTAACAAATAAGATCTTTTCTATTTACAGTCCGACATATCTATTTCAAGCTTAACTATTTCTTAGTAGCCTGTATCCAAATGCTGTAATGTGATATAAAGTAATTTTGAATTACTTTAGAAGTATTTGAAACTTTTCACTCTAATGAAGTGCTTAAAAGACCAGTAAAAGAATAACGAAAGTAGGTAGGTATTTTTAAAAAATAGTAGATTATATTCCAAGACCAGAGTGTACATAAGTGGTTGAAATGTATAATTTGTTGAAATTATAAAGTCGTTATTTCACACGTCACAACATTTGTCGAATTCCTGACACTGGACGTACAAATTATTATTAGTTTATTCAGATGAATTTAAGCTTCGAGAAAGTAAGTTTCGTTTCGTACTAGTGTTTTGTCTGTTACTTTCTTCTTTCGCTCAATGAACTTCAGACATATATTGTGTAAAAGAACCAGCAAGACGCCATCTTGTGATTCTCCATTTGCCAGACCTTACACTGCAGCATGCCAGACCTCACACTGCAACCACGAAGAAACCAGTCTATCAGGAGTTGGAAACAGAGATCTTACCACATACTTCCCAGATGTCGCAATTTCGGACTATCATCATTTCCGTATACTGTCAAACACTTTGTGTGGCAGATCCTTCCCCGAAGTCGCGACATTGAACTCTTGGCTTGATGATTTCTTTTCTCCCCAATACTAGTGTATTTTTGCGATGAAGGGATTGTGGACCTCTCTGAACGATGGAAGACAGTCGTACATAATAATGTTGAGGAATTAGTATTACGCTATTTATTAGTGCTCTACAATTAGTTTCTTCCTTTATTCGTAGTTAGTGATCGAATGGAATTTTAAGAACACCAATATAATTTCTTTAATAAACCAATAGAATGTTTTAGATTTTTTTAAAGCAGAGTTTCATAAACAACCATCATAATGTTTTAGAATGCTTTGTTTAAAGCATAGATTGATAAATACCATATATCCATATTATTTCTTAGACACTCTTTCGTTAGATACTCTTAGTTAAGTAATTTATATCCGAGAAAAAAAAACAGAGGTGCAAAACGTTCAGCCAAGTTCTTTATCCCTAAAAAGTGCTGAAATGGAGGACGGATGAGTCACGTTCTTTGGCGACAGCAGGTAAGAGGAACGCTGGAACTTGTCGCGAGGTGGCATATACCTTCATACCAAACTTCGTTTTTCTAGCTTCAACCGTTTAGGCTGTGTATTCTTTGAAATTTTAAGTTTTTCGGCCATTTTGAATAAAAGCTGGAGACTTTTTCAAAATCCCGGAATTTTTTCTTTACCTACTTATCCTCCACCTTTATGCTAAATTTCATGTTTCTACTTTATTCCAAACACCCTAAACAATATGATGAGAGAGTGAATGATTCAGTTAGCCTAAAATACATTCAGTTAGCATACTATTTCAGGGATCCACAACTCGAATATGCTTCAAGCTACGAATATGAAATTTTGCACAACTGCACTTATTTGCCATATCTCCTAAAAATTTGAAAGCTCATGTTCCTATCTTTAACATATTTTTTCGTAAGGGGCTACGAAATAGCTGATTACGCCAAAAACTCTTGTTCCTGTATAACATTCTTCTGGCAGTGCTGATGTTTTGTGACGCGGAGAACTTGGTTGCATGCACTACCGTGCATGATGATAATGGGTTCCATTGTTGTGTACTTTAAGTAAATAGGTGAACAATACCTCAATGTTCTTATTGGAACCTTAGAACATATTAGGAATAGTAACTAGGGCAAGTTGATATCACCACCTAATTACGTTCCTAGGAACATACGAGGGGAGTGAAAGCGGAATGTCTAATACCATAGTAAGATAGCATGTAGAGACGTAATATTGTGCTCATACACTTGAGAAATCAATTGATTCAATGCTTTTCCTTGCGGTCACATTCCAGGTGGATGCTGTGACGTCAAAATGTACCCAGTGAGAAAATCATGGCAGAGGAGCAATTGAAGGATAGAGTAATGATAGGGTTAATGATGCTGGAAAGACTACCGCGTAAGGTTAATCACTCCCGTTTGGTCTATCTGTATAAAGACTATTTATCGTTCACTTGCCAGTGTTTACAACTGGGCGAAAGAGCTTTAAGAGAGTAAAACAAAATCCATTCAAGATGAATCGCCCTCATCATTAGCCGGAACTGTCGAACTCAGGATAACCTAACAAAACAATAGAGGAGCTACTTATGTCAGGCAGAAGAACGAATCTCTGTGTACCAGCAAAGGCAATGGGTATACAAAAATCAACAATTCATCTAATGTTGACCATTATTAGTTGATAGTCGTCTTTGTGTGTTTCATGCACTAACTCATTTTGAGATGACCGACATTTCACGATTAGTTTTAAGGCGGAGTAATAGCTTTAGTTCAGTCCTCAGTTCTATAATTATAATTCCTTTAGAAATAAAGATGCTCAATACCACAATCATTCTGATGAACTGTTTTATTCTCATGAACTTATATTACTTCTAGGATTGAATATCTTCCTATGAACACTTATTCTCAAAGTATATTTGATTGTTTACCTTAACAACCCTTCAATGCATTTCAAAATACTTAGGTGACAAGTTACCATTTATACCATGTTTAGGATTAACAAATAAAATACTGATCTGAGAATATCCTTTTCAATAGTTCAAATTATCACCATCAAATCTTTACTTTGAGAATACTTCAAATTAGTATTTGCGTGATTGCGTCACACAACCTCAAACCCCCGCTAGTCTAGTGGTTACCGTTGCTGAGTAGGGATTGAGGGGTCCGGGTTCGATTCCCGTCGCTAGCAAATATTTTTTCAAGGCGTGTGGGTATGGAACGGTGTCCACCCATCATCGTGATACAATAGAGGAGCTGCTATGAATAAAATATAGTGGCGATCACAGTGAGAGCTTCGACTCTTCTCTTCCAACCAGTATGGTAAGCATTTGGGCAATATACCAATTTTCTCCCTCCCTCCCTCATTACATATTAGGGTGGTCCAAAAATAAAACTAACAGTGGTCGGGCGTCCACAAGGCTTATTTTATTCCTTCTGATGTCTACTAATAGGATATAACTAACGAAATTTACTAAGTAACTAACGAAATTTCAGTACAATTAAGTCATGTTTACAGGGCGCTCCATTTTACCTATTTTTAGTTGTTATCAACACTAGAAATAATGTCACTACTTGTAGTCTCAATTTACAAGAACGCTTTTCTCAGTGAAGCGGGAAAATGTTTGCTATGCTTTTTAACCAATCGAAGAATAAACTGCTTCTGTTCCTCGTCTTTTGTCAAAGCTTCAATATATGTTTGGATGAGATTTGTACCTTTTTGAGCTACATCATTCACCACAGGCATTTATTTCGATAATTCACAAAATTCTTGGAAAATATGGTTACCTCGGCAGTGTTGTGGAGTTTGTTTGAGAAAAGACTGAGACTTCTCTTTGCCTTTCTCCATGAGGACATCAAATATCGACACTGTTTTTTCTGTTACTAGATCCTCCGAATTCAGTTCTTGTTTCTTTGTCAGCTTAAATCGTCGTGGAATGTTTGGTAACGCCGGTCGCTGCAGGTTTTGGAACATCTATTCATTTTTCTTCTTATACTCTGTCATCAAAAAATGCTAATCCTGAGAAATGTTCAGACAAAAACCAGAAATGTCTTGAAAATGCTGCATATACATACTACTTTATTAAAAAAATGAACAAAAAGGTTTAAAATGGAGCGACCTGTAAACATTGAGCAATAAGGTTGATATTTTGCAGGTAAGTATCTTACGACTAAAGAAAAAATAAGACTTGTGGAGAATTATTTTGAACAAGTTGATTTTTTGCATTTGGTTTTGGTCCACCCTAATATACGCACAACAATCTAGATATCGCACTCACTCCATCAAAAGGAAAACAAAGACTATAAATTGTAGATTAATAAATTTCATGCTTATAACCCGACTAAAGACTTGGTGATGGGAAAAGTGTCACCACATGGGTGCCACAGCTGCTCACACCACTACAAAAGTAAGATCGTGTAGACATTTTGAAAGAAAATGTGGAATTAGAGAGAAGCAATAAGAACTTTCTCTATACCCTAGTGACAGGTGACGAGATTTGACTACATTAGTATGACCCCGAAAGAAAGGACACTACAATGTAATGAAACTATAAGGACCACTCAAGAAGACAAAAATTCAAAATTCCACGCAGAAGCCGTTGGTGACTGTTTTCTGGGACTGCAAAGGTCCACTGCTTATCAAGTTTCACCCTAGAAACACTACCATCAATGGTGAATCCTATGCAGAAATATTGATGGAACTGCGTCAAGCCATTTGCCAGAAAATATGAATTAATGACAGATACATTATGAATGTGTTGCACGACAATGCACCACCACACACACACTTATCATATGAACTGAAGTTGAGAATGATCTGCTACCCTCCTTATTAAGCAAAGAGGATTTCCAATTATACCACAGCATGTTTTATTAATAGTATATATTTACTAAAACTAAGCACAGAGCTGATTAGAAATCATAGAAGACGAAACAATTTATCTTTTATAAGTCCTCAAGGATAATTAGCAACATGGGTTTTGAATATATGCATACATTTTTCATTAAATACTATATTCAAGAGAATACTTGTTGAACGGAAACTTTATCTTTAAAAGTGGTCTACTTCGTCCTACTTTGTAATTCATAGCATGAAATAAATGTAATCACCCACACACACCGCCTAGTCTATTGGTTAACATCCCGGAGTTAGGATCGGAACTGCAGAAGCACGCAGTTTTTAGCTATTGTGCAACCTATTTTTACCATTTTTCTTCAATTATTTTCCTCAGATTCAGCAATCTAATGTTAGAATGGCACTTGCACTATGGCACTGGCACATTCTTAACTGCCTTCCCGTAAAAATGTTTTCGCTGAAAAGCATAATTCCTCGTACTCAAGATGGACTAAGTCCATAGCTTCTAGATCAGCCAAAAATTAAAAGTAAGACAAAAAAAATCATTCATACAGCTGAGTACTAGAAATGTAAGCTACATACTATCTTCTAACATCGGAAATTCCAAGTAAACCACGAATACATGTATTTGCAGTAACCGCTAAACTTAAAAACTATTATAGAAGTAAAATGACAAATCGCCCCCCCCCCTTCTCACAATAGTTCCATCTTGAAAAAGTCAGGTCCAATGCTGCCACCTTTGTCTGAACCTATTTATCATTTTAGCGGGCTTGCTAATATCTTTGTTTATTTCCCAATTTCAATTTGTTTGACTCTCAGTGTTTGTTCAATGAAGTCTAGAGCCTCAACCGAAACAGGTGCACTGAAAGTCAAAGTACCCTTAAAGAGCACAATATTTCCTAAAAAGAAGTTCACAATCTGTTCCAGTTCTACCAGGTTTAGTGCATAATATAAATTTTCATGAAATTAATATGAACTTCCCAACATGTTTAGCGCACAGGATATGAACTTTTGTGTTCTGATACCCAATTTATGCACTAAAGTTTCACTTAATAGTGGTAAATGCACTAAAAGTGATCTGATAACGAATTCTAGTTATTGTGAACTACGGTACACATGAACTTAATGTGTACAAAGTATACACTATAGATAAGAAGCCAATCAAAAGACATATTGAGGACACAAACAACTCACATTGTTTTAGTAGCTTCAAATAAAGCTCACATTCCTTCATATAAAATGCATTTTTTGTGTTCTATTTATGCCAGGAGATTTTCAATGTAGAGATAGTAGATCATTTCAGATCTAGGTTCAACGATTTGATTAACCTTACCGTTTTACATCTGTTTAGAATACAGAATTCTCTTGTGACAATTTTACACTAAATGCAATCAATATTGAACACTCACTAGACCTTAAACTAAAGCAGATCTAGAGAAGCTTACTTCAAATTCGATTCAGCACATTTAGTTAGACGCAATTCTTTTATTTGCTTATCCTACTGCCTTTATTTAGGTATTTTCGTAAAAATTGTACTTAATCCGCAACGCAGGCTAGTGCCGCAATGTAATTTGTCAGGTAAAGCTGATCTAAGATTCCAGACTTCGGATGGCAGTTTACTGACATTGTCATATTTCGTTTTCAACTACCTTATTCATTGATACTGTCTCATTGTTTTAGCATTAAATATAACAAAATCCAACTTTTGTCCTTGTACACGAAACCTAATTTGTGTAATCTTACCAAGTATACCAGTATTCATTCACGCAGGATCATAAAATGTTTATGCACAATTTCACACAAAATACCCTGAGGGTAGTATTATTCGATGCAAGAACAGTTTTAGTTACTCATTTTCAGCATGACTTCATACATACTCCTAAACAAAAGGGCGTAATAGCTATATTTACATTTCGTCTCCGAAGTTAATTTTCTGCTTAAGTTATCAGAGAAATGGCGAATGAAACTTTTATATTATTTCCTTGAATTTCCCAGATGTAAATAGATAAAACTAATACGTTCACAATTCAGCCTATTATATTTAGACCAATTAGCTCTTTGAATCGTAAATTTTGTCATTTGCAGAGCTATGAAGCATGCTTCTTATTTTATGATGCCATTTGCAACTGACTGAGTGAGAGCTTTTAGAATGCAGATGACAACTTTATAGTGTTTTGGCATTTCGTTCCAGATTCTGTTTACGACTGCACACTGGCTGCTATGTAATGGCCTGTTTCGTGGTCAAGTTGACTTGAAAATGCAGCAAATACTTCATATGATGTCAGAAGCTGAAAGTAAAGTTTTAATTTTCTAAGAGAATTCCATTATCCTTTTGAATGAAGTTAACATGTTAGGAATTTATATGATCCCAAATATATGCCAAAAGCTGGAGCAATGTTCTTCTCTTCATTTAACGCGTTGTTTTTATTTATCCTACAAAGAAACGTAACTACATATCCGTTCATACTGGCTTTTACTTTCTTCATTGTTAATAAAACGTTCAGTCACTTTCCTCGAAAACCAAACAGGAAATTGTCTGTTTAGACATTTGTTGTAACCATATTGATAAAAAATGTGTAACCCTTCGTGATGTAAAGATATTTAAACAAAGAAATGTCACAATATTCTCTACATTTTGTCTTTCGACTTCCTTGTTTACTGACAAGAACACATTGGACAGTGAAAAATTATGATAAAAGTTTTTTTTTTTAAATTGAGATGAAAAGTGTTTTCAACTTGAGGTTAAAAGTTGTTATCTGTGCACCGAGAAACAATTTACTTAGAAATGAGATATCAAGATTCTGATTGAATTGATAACTATAGTGTCGGTTAGTAAATAAAATTAGTGATTCATTTTCAAAGCACTATACTCTTATTTTAAATGAAATTAGAATACTGATATCTCATTTCTAAGTACATAATTTATCGGTGCACAGATAAGAACACTTATCTCAATTCTAGGGAACTGTGTTTTCACCATGTGGGATAATAATGCTTACTGAATACACTTAATAATTGAACATAACATTTGTTTGAATTATGCTCGACATATAAATAATGTGGAATTGAATAATAGTCACAATTTATCTGAATAATAGGCGATCCAATTCTGACTATTGTTAGAATATTCATGAAGACTGAAAAAACATTCCGTTCATTCAGTTTCCTCCTGGCTTCTTCCAGGGAAGTACAATGTTAGTGTAACATTCCATAATCTTTATGATTGCTATCTCTAAATGCTTTTGTGTAAAGTAAACTATGCAAGAATTTTTATGATGAGATTGGTTGAATGCTTAGAAGTAAGTTGCTTTAAGTGAAACGAAGTTTGCCAATGAGGATTCCGATTTTAATACTCTGATGGTAGTCAGAGTGATCAATGAATTGGTTCTACCTTACAATTCTGAGTGTTGACTGGTGTTGAGTAAGCCCATCACAACTTTGAAGTCATCGTGGGTCACTCTTCGGGACAAAGAGATAGAAATGGCCTTTGTCTAGGTATCATCCTATGAAAATTATACGAAAAACCCTTTGATATAACTCAGTCAGGAACACCGTCAGCAGAACTCGAACCTATGCATGGGGCTCTGCCAAAGTTTATCTAAAGCCCATAACTTCTAGACTCTCAGCAGTTGGATTTTCATTAGAAGAAGTCCTCATGTCTTGAACAAAGAAATAATACATTTGTTTCGTCTTTAACATTTTCTTGAAACTAACTTTAAGACGACTTATTCTGACGGATATCCCTCTGGTGGAAAGTGAACCTGATACCTTCTGGTCAACGATCCCTGAGCTAATCGCGCAACTGAGAGAGAATGTCTTTGAAAGCGTATATTTTGTCCCATCAAGTACGTCAGAAAAACGTTCAAAGATTGCTTGCATGTATGTGTCTTCTGTTATATTTATGCCAATGAGGACGGTTATAAGGTCTTTTGTTGTAACTTTTAACTAACGCGATTAACTTCACAGTAGTGTTTCGTCTTTTTATAACCTTAGAAGTAACAAATGGCGAAAAACAACCTTGGTAAATACATATGATGCATTATGAACTACTGTAAAACGATGATTGATTAAATTAATCTTTAACGTTCTAAACGAGCTACTGAACTTCTATGTACGGAGCCTACTATTTTTGCTAAAGTGAGCGCCAAACCTCTCGGAGGAAATTGGATCCATGACCATGCGCTCAGAAAGCGCGTACGCCCACCTCCTGGTCACCCCGATATCTCTAAAATGATAAGAAATGTATGTTTCAAATTTGAAGAAAAAATTACATCCATAAAACATCGGAATACTATTTTAAAAGGACACATTTTCTATGCGAAGCG
>JAGDQP010007497.1:53435-67007 GCA_022664845.1 Lepisma saccharinum | reverse complement strand
TGTAGCAATCTGAATATCATCAAATTTAATTTTTAATCGAATCCCAACCTAATTAAGATTGATCAAGAATTTTCTTACTTATTTCCCTTGGTTTGCTGTTAAATACCAATTCTCGTTCTGAAAAATTTTGTTAGTCAAACAATGAGAATTCCAAACTTGTTTAAAAACGAGCAAGTACTTAGTTTTTAAGTTCATTACTTAAAATAATAAGAATTCAAAGAATTCGAAACTTGTTTAAAAACGAGCAAGTACTTAGTTTTTAATTTCCTTACTTAAAATAATAAGAATTCAAAGAATTCGAAACGAAATAGACTGCGTTCAGCGTAAAACTGCATTTCCAGTAAAGTACAAAGTGATCTCATTACAACGTAATGTTCAATATAACAGACAAAAAAATATAAAAGGGTTACAATACAAACAATCTATTTATGCCATTCGAAATCTTCAAATTCGCATTTAAAAGAAACTTTGTTCATTAAAAAGTAATCAAACCACATATGTTGTGGTCGTTATAAAACTAAATTCTATTCTCAAATCAAAGATTTTAAAATAATGAGCAAGTGTCTGATTAATTTCATTATCTCATTCATAAGGAGAAATAAATTCAATCCAAATAAAAATTACATATGCATAGAAAACAGTTGTCATTAAACAATGCGAAAGTAAAATAAACAACGCGAAAAATGACGGTACCCGAAAAAAAAATGTAAATTTTAAACTGATTTTTTCACATCGTAAATATTATCCCTTCTTCACGAAAATTATATATGTGATACATAAAGGTCCAAAAAAGCCTAGCAGTGGTTCAGATACCACCTAAACCACGGGACAACACGTGAAATGGCGGAAAAAATATGTAAATTTTCAACTGATTTTTTACATAGTAAATATTATTGCATTTTCACGAAATTAATATATGTCATAGCTTAAGGTCCAAAAAAGCCTACCAGTGGTTCAGATACCACCTACGCTTTCTAATTACGCTGAAAAAGCTGAGTGAGTGCATTGTGTAGTCAATCTACTGTATATATTATGTGACAACAATTTTACTTATTGTCAACTTTTGTACAAGGAAATAATCAAATACAAAGAAATTAAAAATACCATTTACGGAACTCCGCAGCCATGCGAATTAATTAGTTTACAACACTGCTCTTGACTGATTAAAAGAATCAATTCACATGTTCATAGATATGGATTATAGTTGCACCATACATTAAAGCAAACATAAAATAGTGAAGTGTGTTCCCGGTGCTTTCAAATAGCAGCATATTGCGAATCTTATAAACTGAAATAAGCAAATTGCCTATTTCAAATAGGTCGTGTTATCAGATTAAAATGCCATTCCAAAAATCCAGCAAAGCTTAGATTAATACGTTAAAAAAAAAAAAAAAACTATATCTGAGGCATACTATGTATTATACAATCTATAGCCCCTCTATGTCCGTCTGTCAGTCTGCCGACAAATTTCGACTCAGGAACTAGTAGAGTTATGCTTACGAAGGTGGTTGACCGTTCGAGAGGTCTCGGTGAAACTTCACCAACGACTTATTATTTGTAGACCATCCAAATTGGACGTTCGCTGCGCCTCACTTGATTTTTATGCAAACAATACTGAATCGAATACTTTTATCGAATGTACAGGTATATTTTCGTGATATTTTGTGCAGAATGTCCTGTGCATAAACTATGAAGTTCCTATGGGAAAACTTTATATAATATTTAGGCTTCAGCAATAAGTGCTTGGAAGCCTTATACAATCGCTATGTCTGTTTGTCGACAACTTTCGAATCAAGAAACTACAAGGCTACGAAGATAGTTGATGTGTCCCACGTCGTCCCTCAATCAATTTCCAACACACTTGCATTATTGTTGAAAGACAGAAAATAATTGGCATTGATAACTTTACTATTTATATGACTAAACCCCTATTTTTAGACTACAATATAACATGTTAAAATTTATCAGAATGAAACTAATTGTCACAAGACTTTTTTGTAATATCAAATAACATTAACAGACATTAAATTAAATGCTCATGAAAATAAAGCTTTGTCTCAATAGGCAAGTCTCGGTCTCGTCTCGAGTAAGTCTCGATGTATGGTATCTCGGTCTCGTCTCGGACTCTAATTCGAGACGATACCAAGACCAGTCTCGGTCTCGGTACCATGCCTATACTTCACTTGTAATTGAAGTTTTTCCACTTGTCCGCGACTGGATTCGAACCTACCATTTTACGCGTATTTGTTTATCCGACGTTTTATCAACTTGGCTATTGAGGCTTTCTTGCAGTTCCTCAGACATGGACTGTGGTGGTGACTTAGACAGGGGGAAAGTTTTATACATGTTGCTTTTGTATAGTACGTTAAAAAAAAACCTTCGGTAAACTTTATTTTATATGGGTCAGTCTAGTAACTTTGGACTTCGGCCCGTAACGATTCGACTATTTACAACCTAATTAAAATCCACAAACACCCATGCCCCTGCCGGGACTCGAACCCGCGACCTTCGATTCGTTGGCCTGACGCCTTAGACCGCACGGCTACCCGGTCGACATTATATAGTACGTGTTGGGATCGTTTTGTACAAACATTTTCTGTGCGTGCATCTACAAGTACTGGCGCCCCCGCGAATGTTGTAATTACAGTCACTTTTTTTTTGCTGCAAATTTAGAACCGGAATCAGATAATCAGTGTGTTCAAACATTTTACATTTTATACCGACATAATAATGTACATTGTCCCATCAAAGCATGTTACTTTGGTGGGAGAATAGTAATTTGCATCAGGTAACATGCAGTTCCTTGTTCAGGTAGAAATTTCAATTCCTATTGTGATAACGATAGCAAGTGTCAGTGATCAGATAGAGGTGTTCGAATTACAAAGCATTTGCGAATTGAAATCAGGATGCCAGTTTTTGTGGTTACAGGATTTGGGAAAGTCTGAATTTCGCAATTACGAAAAACCGACGTAAGTTCAGAAGTGCGGTAAAATTAATAGAGTAAGTTACTCCAAACAATCGAAAGAAAAAAACATACAATGCAGATGTTCACTAACAGAATAATGGAAGACAAAAACCTTGCCTATCGCTTACTCTTACGCACGTTCGGAATCCGGGATTTCGAAAAGTAGGAATCTTCAGAATTCCGGAATTGACTTCTTACTTTCGAACGCGTCTACCCCAGTTGTGGTAGATACAATCAAGTAGGTTGCCTATTGCTAAAATACCATCATATTTTCCATTATGGTTGAACGAATAAAAAACAGGTAAACACATAAACAATGAAAATACTATATTCATGCAGGCAAGTTATTTAATGAGCAGTTGCTCTTGACCTTGATGTCTAGAGCAGCACGACACTTGTTGCTCGTCGCTACGTACTAACTACATATAGGTCCGTTAAGAAAGGGAGGATGGTCTTCATATTTTAATATAATTAATTCTAGCAAGTTTGATTTATTGTGTTCATATAACAATAATGAAATATAGTTGACTTTTCTAATCCCTACTCTTATTTAGTGTAAAGTACATAATATTTCTATATTGTAATTTTACAACATTTTCTCAATATTCGTGGCTATTACTCGTGTCAGGAACTAAAATATTTTGGATGGTGGAAGCTTGCATTATCATCGAGCACAGCTTTCAACATTTGTTGAAGTATTTCTTAAATATACTTGTTAATAAAGATTTCCATAAACTGTGGCAGTTCAGTAACAATTCAGACACTTATATGATAATAGAAAGATGTATGGCAGACATCGTGTCAACATGATTAGTTAAGAGCATGACTTGGAGAAGCTGTTAGATGGTTATTGGTAGTTGTAAAGAGCACCACTTGACTTCCAATGCTCTTTTAGTGAGTGCTTGTGACAGCGGACACTTGTTACAGGGTCGAAAGTCAATTGAAGTTGTCCGGCTTCTCTCACTTTAGATTGAAGTGCCCTCGACGTAACTAATAAAAGGGGCGACCCAGGGCAGGATGAACACTTCACATTTGTCACATTTGAAAGAGATCGTTTCGGCAATTTTCTGTTTCTCTTCGCGATTCCCACTAATTATCGCTTCAGCTTGGAGTCACATGTTTTTAAAGAGGGCAGGCTACCACAAATTCATGTTATCGCTCATTTCGTCATAGATATTACAAAAAAAAAAAAAAAAAAAAACTTCTTGAAAATAATAGCTGAGCAAAGTAAATATGTTTTATTTAAAAACTAAAAACGTGTAACAGGTTCACAAACAAACTAACAACTTGGCTTCATCAGACCAGTAAACAAGGACTGCTAGATTGCTGGACTTAGTATTACTTTCATAGATCATATTATGTGCATAGAGATAAGAAAAATTTAAAAGAATGACACCTCCATTACCATGCGTAATATGTTCTGTATATTCATATGCAAAGCTTTATACACCATTGAAAGGGATATTAGTGATTATTTACTTATGCAGACAAGTTAATATAGCCTTACTATGCTAACAGCCGACCGAAGGAAATCATGTGGTCTGAGGCGTTCGGCCAGCAGCTCCAAGATTCCGGGTTAGAATCCCGTGTGGGATATTTATGTTTGTAGATTTGAACACGCATATCATATAATCGTGACGCGTCGAAGTTACTAAAATGGCCCATACAAAGTAAAGTTTACCAAAGTGTTTTTTGTGTGTGTGTTTAACTATGCTAACAGCTCCTATATACTTTTTGAAAGAGGCTGCATAATGTTTTAACGACATTAACTTTAATTTTTCTTTTATGATATCAATAAATTGGAAAACTAGTTTCATTTTTTCTATTTAGCAATAGATTTTAAAACAGAATTGTAACTTTTCAAGCCTTGCCTTCAGTGATTACATACGTTTTGTGGACAATCGATTGGGGAAAATCGGAATGCCCGACTAAACCTTAAGAGGAGCCAGAATTGTAATGATAATAATAGAACATATAGGGTATCTCAACGAGAGGGAAACCTAATTGTGGACGTATTCAAAACAACCCTGACATGTGTTGTTCTGGCATCTTTTATATTATTTGAAGTTGTACTACATATACAGTAGTCTGTACAACCCTCAGGGCTTTTCATTTCGAAATACAAAGAAACCAACGGGCGGGATTAAAATGTAATTATAATTTTAGTTAGATATTTCTGTTCTATGTAGCATAGATGTTCGTAATGCTATAGAATGCAAATGTCCGGAAAATTGTTCAAAATCAGTTTTTGTATTAAATTCGGAGTTTAGTGGTAGAAGCGTCTTAGTAATACTTTCCTCTTGCCGGCCGAGCGGTCTGTGGCGGTAGGCCATCGGCACGAAGGTCCCGGGTTCGAGTCTCGGCATGGGTGTGGATTTTAACAGCTAAAGGGCGAATCGTAACGGGCCGAAGTCCAAAGTTACTAGACTGGCCCATATAAAAATAAAGTTTACAAAGTTTATTATTATTATTATTATTATTATGATTATTATTATTATTATTATTATTTCCCTCTTTCGGTATTTATGCGTAATGGGGTCACCTATGGCATACTCGAAGGGAGCAGTGTTGCTCGAAACTTATTTGTATAAAGTTGTGGAGGTCAACAGATTGTTAAATTTCATTAACACTTTTGATTTTATATGTTGAAGGGGCTAATAAAAAAATACTTAGTCACCCGTCTTTGTAAATTGAAGCTTATTTAACAAGATTCCGAATATTCTGCCAATAAATGTTTATGTAAGATATTAAGTTCCTGTTTAAAAAGTGTTAATTTTCTGTACAGTCTCAACGACAGCGAAAACCCATCCATCCCTCGAGTGCAAGTCGGTCGGAAACACGTCAAAGCTTGTGCAAGTTGTTAATACATGCATGTCATACATGCAGCAAGTAAAGGAAGCATACTTTTCAGTACGTGCATTGAAATGAAACCTGCAGGAAGACATTGTCCTGCATAGTCAAGTAACATTTATTATGACACTTTACTTGCTGTGTGCGTCCAACGCACGTGTCAAGTAAGGCGTGTTTGAGGCCACAAATAAAGATGAAGTCAGCATCATTTCCTTTCTTGAATATTGTCTGGATCATCTGCTACTTCATATCAGTTGAGAGGAGGGGTCGACTCTCACCTACTGGGCATAGACTTCTATCTTGTCATCCTACACTGTTTACTCGTTTCATTGCTGTACATATGTTATGTTTGAACATTCAGAGCGATCTTTTACGATCTAGGTAAAGAGCTGATCATATTCTTAGGCTGTACATAAAGTACAAACATGTGTGAATTTATTCCAAGAATACATTTCCGTAATAAAAGGTGAATTCATACCGAGTTTTAAATATTCTACAGCATATGCTATATATGTATTAGCATAAGCTGTATATGTTGCCAGCTTAAAATCATGTTAATATGACTTCAACATAATTTAGTCAAGAAATAGTACTCTTTTTCTTGATTTACAATAATTTCTGTGTTTTTCTAAAGGTTGTTTTATCCGACAATACATGTTACATAAATATACATTTATACTAATTTTACCAAAGGAAAATGACGTTGTCGCTGAATGTACAATAAATGATTATTTTCTCTGTAAAGTTCAAAATAACTTCACTATATTGAGTACGTATGAAATCAGAAACGTGGCCAGCGAGCGGCTAGGAGGTTCAACACTCCCTAAAAACTTACTTTGATATGTGTAAATAGGAGGGGATAATACATGGTGATCCATGCTGCACCCCACACTCGCACCCACCGTGCTCACGGTTTCTTGGTGCCTGTATGAAATTTTGAATTTAGCCATACATTTTTTTTTTCTTACACCATGTAGAAAATATACTAAATATGTCATATATTCTATTTCATTATAACATTTTAGTGTAAGCATATTACTGTAGTAGAATAGAATGAGTCAGGGTGGGAACATTAGTGTACCTTGTAGTATATTCTACAGAGCAATAATTACATAGTAACTGTATCTTGCAAACTTTTTTTTGACAGCAAACCTTATCAACTGTGCAACTTTCCCTTCAATGTTGTTCACACTTCGCTTACAGATTTAAAGATGAGCACACGACGAAACTTCAAATATGTTGGTGAAATGAGACAACATATTTTTTGCGAAACGAGAGTTGTTAGTCTCGCGAGACTTCTCGCATAATCTTAGGTTTAAAATCTAATTGATCTTACTATGGAATTATGTAAGCAACATGTACACAGCAAATGACAGATCATACGGACAGATGTCCATGACTGATTCGGGAAACAAACCCTGGGCCTGCATTGAAGTAGAATGCTCTTATAGGCTCAGTGAGTTAATATTTCCCTACGTTGCAGCAGATTCTCTAGTAAAACGCCCATTTTATTTCAGCTATAACAAAAACTATAGAGAAAGGAGGGGCAAGACGGGTAGGAGGTGCTGCAAGCAGTAGTGAATGTCAATTAGACGAGAGTGACTGCACACAATGCGGCGATTCCAAAAAAAAAAAAATCCCTTTCGGTAGGCCTACAGGCTGAGGTAGATTTCGAAGTTTCGCTGGGAGCCGGGGCTCGCCATTTGGAAATTGGGTTTTTGGGGGCGGCCATTTTGGATCCAAGTTGACGACTTTTTGAAAGTTTTCTTATTTTGTCGTGACCTACTTGTGATAGTACAACTTCAAGTAAAATTTCATTTATCCAGCTCAAACGGTGTGCAAAATTGGATTTTGGGCGGTCATTTTGGATCCAAGATGGCGACTTTTCCCAAATGTTGTGATATTTCCCTAAGCTACTCGTCATAATGCACCTTTATGCCAAATTTCGTATCTCTAGCTCAAACGGTGTGGAAAATGGATTTTTAGGTCCGCCATTTTGGATCCAAGATGGCGTCTTTGAACTCATTAGGTAACATTTTCATAATCAAAAAGTGATGTTGTACCTTTATGCCAAATTTGATTTCAATAGCCCCAGCGGTTTAGGCTGTGTATTCTATACAACAATGGGTTCGGCGGCCATTCTGGATCCAAGATGGCGACCGATTTTGCTCATTAACGAACTTAACCGAGCTATTAAGCCTAGAAACAACATATAAAAATTTTGGTTCAAATATCTTCAAAATTATGGCCGCTAGCGTGTTAAAATATATATATATATATATATATATATATATATATATATACACTTTCATATCGTACCGATCTCAATAGGTATATTTTCTTCGAAATCTACCTAAAAAGCTGGCCAAAAGTCAAAAACGCAAGTAAATGACCTTAAAATCTGTACTCGGAGGGGGGGGGGGGGTTCTGGGTCGCTGATTACGAATCTGAAGTCAGAGTTGTAAAACGTAACCCCCTTCATCCCCTATTGACAACCCCTATTCGTGAAACAGCCTGTATATCACGTTACAATCAAGATTAATATCATGTTCATGGTTTTTTGGGTCGCTGATTACGAATTTGATGTCAGAGTTTTAAAATTGAACCCCCTTAACAACATTTTAACATTTTAGCGTATACTTAAATGATAATTGTTTTAAATTAAATATGATGTTGTCTTTTTAATAAATGATTCCTTATTGGATTTTGGGCGGCCATTTTGCATTCAAGATGGCGACTTTTTCAACATATTGTAATATTTTCCTAAACTACTCGTAAGAATATATCTTTGTGCCAAATTTCATTTTTATATTCTACGTACTTTCAGACGTTGATTCCATTTTATTTGATTATGATGTGCTTTAATTTTAAAGTTTTTATACAACTTTCAACACGTGTGTCGTTTACTGCCTCAGTAACACAATCGATCCCAATCGAACAAAGATAGCTTTGAGATTCCTATTCTGGGACTACTAAAAGGACATAAACACTTTCATAGGTAGTTTCTGACCATTACAGATGTACTGTAACCAACCCAATATGTAAAATCCCTAACTAGTTATTTTGTTTTGGACTTTTGGCCAGCTTTTTTTGGAATCTGACGCACTGTGCAGCGGTGAGAAGATGATTGAATATATGTTGAGTGTATCGAGAACGTGTTTGAGTAAGTCTTTGATGTAATTTTAAACGTTTCTCAAGACCTCAAAAGACCTGGTGTTAACGTTAATTGAATAGCCATTTTAATTGTTAAACTGATTTTCATCCTACTTATTTAAGGCAAAATACTGACATAAAGAACTCTTTTCGCTAAGGACTACAGAGCGAAATCCAACGTGCTATCTGGTGCCAAGATGAGATACTGTGAGGTTAGGTAAAATTGAGTGTCAGGCATTTATAGGCCTACAAGATATTATACCCATGTTTAATGCAATTTTTCATTTTTTGTTTGTTTGAAGGGGAAGGTGGAAGCAGGGGATAATTTTGTAAGACCAAAAAACACGAACAACAAACGAAGACTATACCAAAATAACAAACTTTCAAGACTGTAATGTATTTCATATTTGCATATTCTAACAAAACTTGTATGTTTTCATTTTCAATACCGAAAATGGAAAAATAATTGTAACTTAATTTTCGCTTAGTTACTATGAAAGTTAACGTTCTAATATATTTATGTTTTGTATTTTCTTATGAGACATCGGAGACAATTTACCAGTGATATTCCTTAAGTAACCCATCTTACTCCTCCATCCCCTACATAAAAAAATAGCTAAAATGTTTTAGGATGTTGCAACTGACGATTCATTTATAATTTTAGTTGAATATTAAGAAAATATTGTTAGTTTTTATTTGGTTCTGTTAGCGTGTGAGTGATATGATTTGACACTACAATTTTCAGTGTAGTTTTTTGTTTACACCGTGTCCATGAAAACTGAATATCATAGCTAACATGTAAACTGTGACTAGTGTCTTCAATATCTCTTCGAGGAAACTGGAGGTACGGTGCATTTTTTAAATAGATATAATTAGGAGGGCCATGCCGTTATAAATCATCAATTTTTTTAAAAAAAAAATTGGTTGCATCACCATTTTAGACATTTATTTTTCTTACGTGGCTTCCTACATATCTGAAGTTATCAGAGCAACTTTTCAATAAAATGTTATGCCTTTATTAAGTAGTGTCTATACACAGAAAGTCTTATTTTTGAAAGCTTGAAAAAACACGAGTTAACAGAGTGTGCAATTAAAAAAAAAACCGTACCTGACTTACCTAACCTCCACGTGCCATTGATCAATAATTTTATTAAATATCCTAATACGTATATAAGAGAAAAGTTATTTTTCTTAAAGAAAAAATATAAACAAAACCACGCTAGGATTCGATCCCGAGCCCTCTGCACTAGCTTTCTGACATTCTACCAATACGCCAAATTGGCAACTGGGAATATCTGCTAGGAAGTAATATTTACTTTTTAAGGAGTAATGCGCCTGCGCCAGAATGGCCCCGCCTTAATAGGACATTCTATGTTTAGACAGTACTCGTTATTTCTCCCTGGGCAACCATGTTTCCAACATGGCATCTGAATATCTAAAAAAAAAAAAGTAGCGCTATAGAGCTGAAACAAACACCGTTGTGTAGTACCTAAAGTGTACTTTGCAGATTTGGAAGCATCTTTTCCCAAAATGAATTTCTTTATTCTAAAAATTGGGCTGGAAAATGAGTAACGAATTTTATTATAACATTGGATTTTTAAACTAACTTTTTAGTGCTGTTAACGCCCATAAAATTCATTTTACTTACTTTACTTTTTTAACTAATGTTTGGGGGTGAAGGAGTTGAATATAAGTTTTTTTTTTTAATTTACACCTACCAGCAGTCTGTCTCAGCATGAAAAATTAACGCCTTAAATCACACCTCGTTTGTTTGTTTTTTCACGGTAGTTCAAACATGGACCTTCGCCTAAAAATGCCAGAATTCGGGATTGAAAAAAAAAAATCTCTTGAAAAAAAAAAACAACAACAACTGAAATTTGGTGCCAAGAAAACTTCGTATGTGCCCAATTCACAGCAAACATTGCAACTTTTATTTCGAAGTGATTTGGTCAGTGCAAGCGGATTTTCTCCGTCGTACTATGTAAATGGAAATGTGGTATCTTCACAAACGCCATAATTTCTTCTGTGAACTAGTTGAATAATAGGCTACAATTTTCTGTAATATGTAGAGCTACCGACAGACTGTACACAAAAATCGTTGCCTTGAAATACATCCCTAACGTGTCCCTTCATCGAAAAATGCCGGATCTCGACACACAATGACGTAAGCGGTGTCGGCTTAGCAAATCACACTCAATATAGTGATATCTATTTTAGTGTTTTTCATTGAGGGAGTGCCGCATAGACAGGTTTCGCAACCTAAGAATTTCATTGTCCTCGGATGGAGAATAAAACTAAGATTATATTCTATACTGGTTGGAAGCCGGATGGAAAGAGACCATTGGGAAGATCGAGGCGTCGTTGGGAGGACAATATTAGAAGGGATCTTTTAGAAGTAGATGTATGTGATGAAAATTGACTTGGTGTTGCTCAGGATAGAATCCAATGGCGAACGTTTGTTACTGCGGCGATGAACTTGCGAGTTCCGTAAGCCATAGAGTGAGCTAAGTAGGACAAACAAAGAAATCGCCTTTTAAGCTGCATTCGCCAATCATAAACACCACTTAAATAGATGTATTGGGTACTAACTACTTTAAGTGTGATTTGCTAAGCCGACACGACTTACGCCATTACTTGTCGAGATATGACGTCATCTGTGACGATATCGCCTTAATTTTGAGCGCGTGTAGCTCCGAAATTAAGCACATTTCTTTAAAGGAATAATTTATTGGTTTGATGTAAGTAATCATCTCCCTAAGTTTGGACCATTATTTCGAGGACATTCTGTATAATCCGCTTGCACTGACCTAATCACTTCGGAATATAAATGCTGATTGTGAGTTATGACAAACAAAGCTTCCTTGACACAGATTATCAGTTTTTTTTTTCATCTGAGATATTTAAACCCCAAATCCGGTATTTTTCGGCGAGGGGGCATGTTTGAACCCCCGTACAAAAACATGGGGTGATTTAAGGCGATGACTTCCTTACATACAGACTCTGTTGTTTGATGTAAATTTTAAAGAAAAATGCAGCCTTAAATTCAACTCCTCCATCCCCCAAAATTAGTTTTAAAAAACAATTAGGTGTCTATATACAATTCATTACTCATTTTCCAGTCTAGTTTCTTAGAATAAAGGAATTAATTTTGAGAAAAAAGGCTTTCAAACACTCAAATCGTGCTTGAGGAGCTACAAAACTGTTTTTGTTTCAGCTCTCTAGCTCTCTTCGTTTTTTAGATATTCAGGTTTCCATACATGTCTATGAGAGCAAAAAACCCACTGTATATAGTTTCCCATCTATATGTTGTATTAGAAACTCAAAATTACGATATTAACAGTAAACAATAATTGCATCCAAACAGCAGTTTCCTAGTGTAAGTCTACTCCTACTTTTGTGTGAGTCTTCTTGTCGCTTATTTTTGTCGCATATTTTTCTTTTTCTGAAATTGTTTGTATATGACAAAATCACGATGAATGATCCTTAACCCTCGGAACGCCAAGATGAGTCATTGTCGACCCATGTATGTTTCTCGTGTCAAATAAAATACATTTTTCAAAATCAAGGTATTTTAGAGTATGTATTGTATTGTTATTGTATTTTATTTTTTCAAGTAGATACTACAAAATAATGAAAAATACAGACAAATTAATACATCATATTAACTTTGTAACCATTTTCATGGCTGCACAAAAATGAAGGTACCATGAGTCTCTTACTTATTTACACATATAAAGTAGGACATATAAAATTTAAAATTACCAGAATCAAACTACCTTACTCTCTCACTCTCACATATGAAGCACACCGTATCTATTGTATTCTGATTCTTGCAAGTGAAGCCATTACATTGATGACAGTATGCGGAGTACTTGTCTTTACCATTACACAAGCAGTATCGTCCACGTTTCTTCGCTCCTTGATTGAGAAATTGTAAAGTGTAGGTCGTTTGGAAAGAGACATTAGAACCGACAACCGCTCATTATTTTAATATAAAATAAATAGTTACACAAAACGCCAAGATTGGGTCAAATTGACTCATGCTTGATTTTCTTAAAATATTACACAATAAATACATGGGTTTAACGTCATTTTCTACCATAAGATTTTTCTACACGTACGTGAAGAATACACAGAATTTCACTCTTCCATTTAATGACTAATGGACAAAAATAATATTTTGACTGTATTGGGTCATTTATGATCCGATCTTGGCGTTCCGAGCGTTAAACGACAGAAAATACGTTTTCATTTTTCTTTCATTCTTTCTTTTCTTACTAAATGGTCTTTATCGATGTTATGCACGAAACTCCAGAAACAACAAAAGCAGTGCACGAATCAACTCCTTTAGCCAGGAGAGGGGTATTATACGTGATGTAATTTATATAAGTAGGCCTACTGTAGCATACGAGTTTCAGGGAGGAATTTATCAATGAAATAGATTTGCCAAAGGGAGATAAGCTTAGTAGAAAGGGAAAACGAATGACCATGTACTGTAGAAATAGGAGAACCGACTTCACCTTATCATTCCACTTCAACTTGGGGGGGGAGGCCCCACAAATCCCCCCCCCCCGGGATCGGCGCCCTTGCTGGAGAGCACCACA
>JAGDQP010007497.1:32189-53035 GCA_022664845.1 Lepisma saccharinum | reverse complement strand
GGCAACTTTCGATTTTTCTGTACATCAAGCCTTTGTAGGTTCAGATACAATTGATATTAATGAGTGCAAGGTGTGTGACTGGGGCGGGGATCGAACCCCGGACCGTCGGGTTACGCAGTTCGTAGCGCATTGAGACGGTAACCCAAATGTCCTGGGCTCGATCCCCGGTCTAGTCACATACTTTTCACTCTTTAATATCAATGGTATTTGTACCTACAGATGCTTGATGTACAGAAACAATCAGAAGTTGCCTCCATTTCAACTTTGGGAATTATTTCTTCCGTGTGAGATGTTCACCATTATGAGACACAGGAAAGTTCAAGCACAACTAGGAGTTGTGGTACTCTCCAGGTGGCTTCGAGAGAGAACATCGACATCAAGAGTGGAAGGTGTGTGATTGGGAAGCGGGTCGACTGGGTAACGCAGTTGGTAGCGCATTGGGACGGTAATCCAAAGGTCCCTGGTTCGATCCCCGGTCCAGTCACATACTTTTTACTCTTTAATATCAAGTATGTGATTACTTTGATAATGTCCTGAAATCAGGTGAAAACAATTACAAGTAAGTATTTCGCAGTGGGAAGACTATTTCGTTTTCCCGCAAATGATTTTTAATCCAACAACAGCTGAAATTTACTCTTATTATAATAGAATACTTTGGATCTATGATTAGGCATCTGATAATATTGTGTAACATGGTTTAGATTTCAACTAAGATTGCATTCGGTAATGGATTCTATTATGTCGAATAAAAGATTGCTGTCATGTGTAAACGAATTTCATGATTTAAAATGCTAATTATAAATCTCGGCTGTATTATAGAAAGCATCTCGTCATTGGCATTAGCATTGGCGTCTAGTGTCATTCTCTTTCAATTATACTGAATCAGTATAATAAATTCTATTTCAATGCACGTGCTGAAGAGTATGTATCCTTCCTTTCACGTGCTGCATATATGACATGCCTGAAGAACCAGATAATGAAGTACATCAGCGGTTAACTTGTATATATCAAGATTCAAATCTCAGACACTAACAAACGAGGGCAGGGATTCGCCTAACGTGCTTATTCCAAGGGAGCTGAACGGTAGAAATATCTAAAAGCGTAATTGCAGGGATTTCCTAACGAGGAGCTTGTATTTGTTTCCTAACGAGGAGGTTGAGATGCATATCAGTAATGTGAAGCATCATCTTACTATTAAGTGTGCTCACAATCAGTAGACCAGCTGATGTAACAGCCCCATCTCCGGGTTTTCATGAAGAAGCGGATGACTGATGTTCCATGCTTCTGAGCAAGGGTATTCAAAACCCTGCCTCATGACTATTTAGTTCTCTCTCTCTCTTAACTTGTCTAAACTTCTCCGAGCTGTGAATTGGTTTTCAGTCAAGGAAGACATTCAGAGATGCCAAATCATTACATTTCTGAACAGCTATAACCTCAACGCTGCTAGGCACTCTTCCTTTTTCACGCCTACACAGGATGGGTAGGCATACCTTCTTCAACGATTTTAGAATTTGTGAAAGAAGAAAATAGTATGCAATGATTACACTACTTTCCTGAGGTCAGTGGCACATTTATTGCAATCATTCAAGACCGAAAATGCCCACACTCGACCCGTCGCGCTTCACTGTATCGATATGAACTTGCCTAACTACAGCATAACTTGCTAGTTCTTCCCTTCTTTCAGGAAATATCTTTGAAAAAGAATTCTCAAAAATAATTATTTTCATATTTTTCTCCGAGTTTCCTATTGATTTGTGCATCAGTCAATTTGAAACTGGTGAAACAGGGTAAATGTCAACATGAAAAACTATTTAATATACTTCTGAAGCTGTCAGAGATGTTTAAGTAGGAGCTTAGGGGGGCAGGAAAAGATTAGTGTCCGTTCACATACGGTCCGCGGGACCCGGATTGCACATGACTGGTCTACCCTGAATCATTACAATGTGAATGTGAATGTGGGAGAACATATTTGCACAGAAGAAGTAAATGATAATGGTATAAGTAAAAAAACCGAATCTAAGATCATCATTCTATGTTAAGTCCCTCAGTTAGAGCATTGTAAGATATAATATCATCGTTGATCTTGAAAAAGGCTATGAAATACACAAGAAGACGGAATACATTTCTACACAGAAATTGACTATACGCGAATGTAGTGGTGGTGATGATGGTGGCAGAGATACAGTAGGATTTTCACGCGGTGACCATTTTTGAATCTCGGACAAACAGGCCACCAAAGGTTGATACAATTATTTGCGATTTGTTTTGAAAATCATGTTCATACTAAACGGCATATCAAATAACAAAAACTCAGCATAAATCGCAAGATTCTCATGGATTTTCTCTGCACTGTCCAGTTTACTGGTAAGTGGTGTGTAGTTGCTGGATCGATCTGTTATCATAATGTAGGGACTGGTTAACTAAACACTCCTACAAATACCAGGTGTGCCTATTCATCTGGTACCTGCAATATATGCCTCTTGGTAGAATAGAAACATTGAGACTAGAAATACCATTGCATTCTTTGTTATTTCCGCGTACGTCTAATTACTAAAGAAAATAGTGTACATCGCTGTTCCTTATTACTCGATTGTTCTCTAGATTCGAATTTTCCCGTCTTTACATCCATTATTACGGAAAATTGGTTGTAGAAATTAATCGTAACAGGTTGTTATTGTATTTTTTTTTTCTTTTTTGCAGTCCAATAGAAGACGGAATCTCGTCGTGCAGTAGCTATACGGAGTCTGTGGACGAACGAGGGACGTATCGGCTGCCGAGGAGACAACACTGGACCAACAAGGCGGAGTTCGTTCTTGCATGCATCGGCTACAGCGTAGGTTTAGGAAATGTTTGGCGGTTTCCTTACCTTTGTTATAAGAGTGGGGGCGGTAAGTGTATGTGGTCTCATTAACCATTTAGTTACTACTATGTTTTGGAGCATCCATTGTTATTATTTAAAAACAAAAGGCGTTTATACGTGTTGGGAATTTTCGGAAGTTAAACACAGCGAGTAGTTTTGCATGGAGGTATTATGGTTTCGTAAATCATTCGTTTTTGTAAACTCTCGCTTGCCAAAATTTAAAAAAATAAAAAAAATCACGATATCTGTATAAATGTGTGGCTAAACCTGTTAAATAGTTCGCGTAACACAGACATCCAAATAGTACACTGAAAACGCTGATTTTTGACACATAGTAACACATTCAAAACTAGTTGCGAGGTAGGGCGTCAAAAATTACGACGGACCTTAATGTGGAATTTTGATACATTTTGTCGTCAATATATTATTTTCCCTAAAGCGGTATTACACTATCGGGCAGGCTCGTCGAGCAATCTGATCAGCAAGCTTGATAGTGCAATATCGCAAAGTATACTCGAGTATCCTCGACAGCAAGCTTGTCGAACAAACTGTTGAGCAAGCTGATCAGAAAGCTCGGTAGCGTAATAGCGCCCTAAGACGGGCCTCAAAGCAACGTTTCGTGCAACAGAAGTGTTCATGAGTTCAATGGCTACAGTGAACGATTGTACTTAACAAAATCTCCCTTAAACCAGACAAAGTCGTGTGCAAATGATTTGAGAGGTAGCCTATATCACGTAATCTCAACTTAAGGCAATAGCTCCATACAGCAACTACTACAGGACCTCCATTTATACTCTTTGCTGAAAACTCGGTAGTTTTGGAAATGGAAAATAACTTACAGAAATTGTTTCCAAATTCATTACAAATATACTTCAAAATGATATAATAATACTTTTCAACTTTACGTTCATCAACTCTACACGAGCTTCAAATCATAACGCGAGTTACAAGGCATCACATTAACCCAGGTTACCATTTCACGGTTGTAAAATTTACAAGAGTAAATAATGGACTGCAGTCACTAATAAATAAACTCTATTAATTAACCAGAATGTACCACTATTTAGAATTTCACCATATCCGTGAAATGATCACAGAAGTTAGGTAAGAAAAGGTTAATCTACGAGGTGTGTAAATAAAGTAATAAGACTGGCAACACTGCATACGGACCGGTAACGCTGGTGACGTGGAACTTGGAGGGGAGGTGGATGAACATGTGATACACTATCAGGAAAGTTGGACCTTGCTAGCCTCACGTTGGTGGTTGTAGCTGTTCTTTTAGTGAATAGGTTTTGCTTGTGCGTTCTGACAATGAATGATGTAGCGATTGTTTCAGTGAAGTAGATTTTGCTTGTGTTCTGACAATGACACGAATTTCGAGTAACGGTATGCGATCAAGTTTTGCTTCAGACTTGTACACAGTGCAACCGAAACTTTTGTAAAACTTCGCCAGGTCTACGGAGACAGTGTTTTGTTAAGGGGCCAGGTATTTTGTTAGTTTAAGGCATTTGCAGAAGGAAGAGAGTCAGTTGAAGATAAGTCTCGCATCAGAAGACCTTCGGTTGCAAGCACTGATGCAAGTATCGACAGAGTCTGGGAGCTTGTGCGTTCCGATCATCAGTTGACAGAACGATCGGGGCAGAGTTGAATTTGTGTAACACCACCGTTCATTAGATTTTGACAAATGAATTGGGGATGCGAGAAATCTGCTCCAAACTGGTTCCGAAAAACCTCACGCAGGAGCAATAGAACATGCGGAGGGACAGGTGCGTTGATTTTTTGGATTCGATTGCAAATGATCCCCATTTTCTGGAACGTATCATTACGGGTGACGAGATGTGGGTGTTGCAATACGATCCGGAAACCAAGCGCCAGACACAATGCAAGCTCTCCAAGGCCCCCAGACGCAAGAATGACCAAGTCAAGGATCAAATGCATGCTGATTTGCTTCTTTGATAGCCAGGGAATCGTTCACAAAGAGTTCGTGTCCCCAGGCCAAGGGGTTAAGCAGCACTTTTACCGAGAGGTTCTGGAAAGACTGCGAAAAAGGGCCATGCGTGTGCGACCAAACATCAAAATTAACTGGGTGTTGCATCACAACAATGCGCCTTGTCACACAGCAATTTCAGTAAACACTTTTTTGGTCAGTAAGAACATTCTTGTGGTTCCTCAGCCTCCTTATTCGCCCGAATTGAGTCATCGTGAGTATTTACTATTCCCGAGATTAAAAATACACTTGAAGGGACGTCGGTTTGAGGACGTGGGCAACATTCAAGAGACTGTAACCGACCAGCTGAAGGCTATTCCAGTATCCGCGTTCCAGTTCTGCTATGAGGAGTGGAAGAATCGTCTCCAGCGCTGTGTGGCTTGCCAAGCCAATTTCTTTGAAGGATACAGTGTTGCTTTGTAATGTTCTTTGAATAAAATAGATAACAAAAATTAGTCTCATTACTTTATTTACACACCTCGTATTATCCCCAAAATATCTACCATGTGAACATACTTACCTTATCAATCGCAATGACTGTTAATTCAATAGCCGACCTACTTTAACCCGAGATGGCAGCACCGTGTATGAGTAGGCGGCCAAACACACTTTCACAGTAGAAGCCGGCCGGGTGGCCTAGTGGTCTTCGGTGGTAGGCTATTGGCACGAAGGTCCCGGCATGGGTGTGGATTTTAACAGCTAAAGGCGAATCGTGACGGGCCGAAGTCCAAAGTTACTAGACTGGCCCATATAAGAATAAAGTTTACGTGCCCAGTAGAAGACAAGCTGGAGATTACGTCATCAGCCGTAATAAGACGCACGCGTAACAAATCTCACAAATAATACAGAAAAACAACTTGGAACATAAATTCATAAAAAAATAATTAACAAATAAAGGAAAGAAAAAGAAAGCATTTGATATTGCCAGTGACCAGTCCAAACCAGCTCCGAAATGTCCAGGGTAATCTAAAGCAAGAACCTTATTACCAAAATGTTCGTGCAACACGGAAAACAGCAACCGTGTGAGCACCATCCTACATGGACATGTGTTACGCCACTGTTTTACCAAAGAAACCATGCAGAAAAAGATAAAGTCGTCTGAAAGTAGTCACATAACGCTGGGAGTTGACTGTTTCGTCAATGAAATAAGACCCTTGCACACCAAGAGACGAAATAGCGCACCAGACAACGACGCGTTGCCGGTGAAGAGACGTTGGCACGCTAATATGTGGATTTTCTGTGTCTCAAATGCACCAGCTGTGTCTATTGACGTAACCGTCCAAATAGAAATGTGCTAAATCCGAGAACCAGATGGGTTCAGGGTGAATCTCCTAGTTCTCGATTTTTGATAATACGCTCCCAGCAAACGCATGTCTGAGATGAATGTGTTCTTCTGTCAGCTATTCTTGTGTGGAAACACGTGAAGGTCATCATGGAGTATACGCATCACACTTAAACGTTTTATCACCAGTTGTTTCTTGCCGTACAGATCTGGTGGAACTTTCCTGAAGTTGTTGTCGCACCCATTCCACATTGTTGTCTGTCCTTGCTGGTGTTGGTCGGCTACGGTGAGAAACAGCATCTGCAACGGAGCTTGTTCAGAGAAATTTCGTGACCAGTGTTTTGATGATGTGTGGATTAGGATCTTTCCTCACGTCTAACTTTGCTTTAAATGCCAGTTGGATATTTTAGTATTCTCCCTCGATCAGTAGTACTCGGTAATGAATCAAAGTTTTTCTAAGGTATAACGTGTCATTTTACTACCTTCACACACACACTTGGAAAACAAAAGAATGGACTGATATTACTGTCAACGTACGCTAGTACAGGTCAGCTAAGAAAAAGTCAGAAAATCAAATGGCGATACATAATGATCATATGGTACATGTTTCTCCTCACTTTCCCCAATGCTTCCAGAAATATTGCTCCTCAAACTTGTAAGGTATTTTTGCGACCACCCTGTACTCCTGTAGAGCTTAAAATTTCCAGTATCAACAGCAGTTTTTAGTATACAATCATATCCTGTTGATATAAAGGGAACCAAGAAAGTTATGTCGCTTTTTGTGAAGGTCTCTGTTCAATTGGCCCTCACACCGTGAGTTGAATGCGAATGGAGATCAGGCGAAAGGTCAGTTGTTGGTGTAGGTATAGCCAACATACTACCTGGTTGTGGCAGTTCAGTTACACCGTGAACGTGCGGAAGGACAGAGTGAACATGGGACCTCCACAGAGCGTCATAAGAGCGTGTATGCTGTACGAGTTCAAACTAGGGTGAAACGCAGCTGCAGCGGGGCGGAAGATATGCCAGGCCTTTGATGAGGGTGTCGTGACTACGCGGACAGTGCAGCGGTGGTTTACCAAGTTTAAGGACGGTGACGAAACACTCGAAGACGCACCACGTGCAGGAAGACCAACACAGGTACCAAATGAAGATCTTCAGACAGCAATTGAGGCGAAAAATGGCCAGACATGTGAGTGGAGAAACTATTTAGCAGCACCTCCATCAACTTGGGAAGCACTACAAGTTGGGTCCCACATGATTTGACTCCGGGCCAGAAGGCAACGCGAGCAGACACCTGTGTTTCTTTGCTGTCTCGTCTGAGGAAGGAGCCATTTCTGGACAGGGTGTTGGCATGTGATAAGAAGTGGGTCCTGTAGAAAGCTCCACGGCGCGGTCATCATTGGTTAGCATCCCATGAACCGGTTTCAGAACAGCCGAAACCAACACTGCACCAGAAGAAGGTCCTCCTGTGTGTTTAGTGAACTGCTTGCGGCATCGTGCATCGGGAAATGCTAGTAGCTGGTCAGAGCATCAATGCAACTGTGTACTGTCAGCAGTTGAGCCGTGTTCAAGAAAAACTCAAAACTCTGGAGCCAGCATTTCTGAATTACAAAGGGGTCCTCCTGTTACAGGACAGCGCTAAGCCCCACGTGGCTAGCATGACCAGGGACACCATTCTACGCCTTGGATGGGAAACACTGTTGCATCCGCCATACTCCCCGGACATTGCACCGTCCGATTTTCACCTGTTCCATTCCTTGGACAATCACCTTAGAGGACACCAGTTCAAATCCCTAGTAGAGGTGCAAAATGCACTTGATACCTTCTTCGCTTCACGGCCCACCAAGTTCTACCGCGATGGAATCCATGGCCTTCCAGAACGTTGGCAGAAGGTCATCGATGCTGATGGGGAGTAGATGTGTAGTAATCCAATTCTTCTTCCTCTTCATCCCCGATCGTATTCTAGAGATCGAAGCCGCGCGACACGTTCTAACTACGTTGATTTCAATTGCAATGTTTATGCAATCGCGCGGATTGGATTTTGCCGCGGAAATGTTGCCAGGCGTTCTTGATAAACAGAAAAACAATTTCTGTGATTCGTAAGTTTAAAAGCATAAAACTTAAAAAGAACATATAAATACAGCATTATTTGATTACTTGTTAATATAAATTTTTGCACAATACACCTCAGTACGTTTAGACATCAAAAACATATTTTAAAGACCGGAAAGGACTTAAATGAGTAACGTGCACTGTTTCAATGTGCAATATCAGTGTTTGAATCTGTATTTTATTTGATTGGCACGCTGGCATATTTGGTTAAAGCAAGCTGCTTAAAAATCCTTATAGTTTTGCCGGCGAGGGAACGAATCCCACAGCTAGAAAAAGTTTTATTTTTTATTTTCACGAAACGCGATAATACGGTAATATTAATAGGTTTAATAGTTCTTAGTTTAATTTTTTCTCTTCTGATATGAGTTTCTGCTACAACGATATATTAATATTTCTAACTTTCTGATAGTTAGCATATTATATTCCTAATGTATATTCACAAGTATATTATTTTTGTCCATGTGTGAATTTATTAATTTACTATGTTCAGGCATAAGACTCAACCGGGATAAGGTGGGGTAAAAGGATACTGGAAGGAGTCGGCCAGGGCCTAAGTTGAAGATACTATCCCTGTGTTTGCCTGATGTGACTGAGAAAAAACCCTCAGTCAGAATAGGCGGCCGCGTGTATGGAACTCAGACAACTTCCGAGTGCGAAGCCAACGCTCTAGTAACTAAATTAGGACCTTTCTATATTATTTCTAGTGCACATTTTAAAAGTTAGACAGAAATAGTTATTGAATTGTAATGATTTTCACTATACCATAATTTCGCTATAATACAGAATGTGCAAAACTCGGACGAAACTTGTCAAGGAATTTTCCATAGTTTTCTATAGTCACACCTGACAAATGGTGGAATTGTACAAATTTCATTCCATATTTATTTTTTTAAAAGATTCAAGGTAAGTTTATCGCGCGTAAGACCGAGTTACTAGTCGTTCCTGTCAAATCATAAGATAAACCCGAGTGAAATACGTTTGTACCATCTACAGTGTCGTAGATTTATAATGCTAATTAGCCTACTCGTACTATTTCTTGAAATTAGACATTTATTAGAGCAAGACTTTTTCAAGTAACGAACCTCCGAAAAACTCAGATACATTCCAGGGCGAGGGGGGAATTCTCCCTCGCCCCATATTTTAATTTCCTTGCAATTTTTATCTACATCACATGGAAAGTTCAAATCTCAAACAGGTGGGCAATCGAAGTCTCCCGAAACCTAACTCGTCGGGTCAACTCGTCACAATGCTCAATGCGTTTGAGATCGGGGCTCTGGTCAGGCCAATCGAAGCGCTGATGTTTTCTTGATACTATTGCATAGTAGTGACAGTAACATGATACCTGACATTGTTATTTAGGAAGTAACAGGGGACCATGTCCATTCCATAAAAAGAGCCACAGTGTTGTAAGCATTTCATTGTACAGAATTTTACAGTACAACTCAACAACTCAGCGTTTATACTTCGCACATTTACTTGAGACACACTCATAAAGGTGGGCCGATTTTTTTTTTTTTTTCAGATATTGGGGTTCGAGTTGTCATTGGTACCAAATATGGCCGTCCTAAAACAATATTTAACCGGGCTTTTTTTTGGGGGGGCAAAACAAGGAATAAAAATATGATACAAGTTTTCACATTTTGGGGTTCGAGTAGTTATGAAAAGTTGTGCATTGGTACGAAATTTAGCCATACCAAATGTGGCCCTTCTTGGCCGTCAAGGGTTTTTCGTCGTTTTCAGACTAAAATTTTCGCGGGTTGAGGGACCCGACTAGACATTTTTTGATCTGGCTGTGTTTCGGTGAACAAACATAACATTCTACAACTTTTGCACGCTACTCAAACTCAATTTAAAAAAAAAAAGCCGTTTTGGGGTCCCTCGAAAAAAAAATGTTAAAAAGTTGTGTTTCAGTACCGTGCAGAGGTTACAGGATGTTATGTTTGGTCGCCCCAAACAGCTGGATCAAAAAATATTTACCCGGGGACCGAGAAAATTAGTTTTGAAAAGGGCCTGTTTTTTATTTTTTTTTTAATTTTTTTTTAGAAGTTTCAGTAGCGTGCAAAAGTTGTAGAATGTTATGTTTGTTCGCCAAAGCACAGCCAGATAAAAAAAAAAAAATTAACCGGACCCCTTCAGCCCGCGAAAATTTTGGTTTGAAAACGGCCAAGAAGAGCCACATTTGACACGGCTAAATTTCGTACCAATGCACAACTTTTCATAACTACTCGAACCCCAAAATATTGAAAGTGGTATAATATTTTTATTCTTGTTTTGCAAAAAATAATTGGGCCCTTTAGGGGTCGAGGGGCCCGGTTAAATATTGCTTTAGGACAGCTATATTTGGCATGGCTTTATTTAGTACCAATGCACAGCTTTTAATGACAACTCGAACGCCAATATCTGGGGGAAAAAATCGGCCCAACCTAACCCTCATGCCATAATGTCACCACTACACTACCAATTTTCTGGTGTGCACTACTGCACTGAGGACTCCGGTAGGAGGCGTTTCCTGGGACGCCACTATATCCATACACTCTGTGTCAGTGTCAGATCGAAACCGTGTGAACCTCAACTAGATACTCCACAAAATCAATTTCCACTGCTATAGAATCCACTTGTGATGGTGCAAACACCACTTGAGCCTCCGCGCCTTATTGGTCTTCGTGATAAGGGACCTATATGCAGCTGCTCTGCTTAAATATTCGAGGTGCTAGGTCTGTTCTCAATGTTACAATAGAAACTGAACCCTTCTTGCTGCCTGAAGCTCCTTCTAATGGTGGCCATCGGCTGTGTCCGGTGAGCGATCTCTGATTACAGAATTTTCGGTCACCTGGAACGATTGGCATTCCTACAGTGTCCTTTTACCTATTTCCACATCACAAATGCCACAGTTGGTTGGGGCCTGTTTAACTTGATTATCACCCTGCTGGGCAACCCATTGAGGTGGCATTCCACGATTAAATACTTACCGAAATCCGGTAGGTCTCCATCACGCATCATGTTCTTCACAACTGGTTCCTTGCTCACTAAAACAAATTAGAATTTTTTTAGGTTACATGACGACCGAACAAGTTCAATGACCTTCGTAACAGGATGACCAGATACTTTCTGGTACATACTGTACATGATTTACTTACTATATGGCTTACGGAACTCGTAAGTTCATCGCCGCAGTAACAAACGTTCGCCATAGGATTCTATCCTGGGTAAGATCAAGATACTGTATGTTTAAGAAATAAACTAGATATTTATAACTCTTGCTTACTAAGAACTTCCTCTATACATGCATTCCATATTGATTCAGATAGATATTTACAAAATAGTCTGTTCATTTTGAATTATTTGCACGAAGCATCGAGCTCTAGGTAACGATACTGGAGTGACTGCTTAGTGCCGAGAGATAGACGCCGGAGCAAATATTTAATCTCGTTTGTCCACTTCGTCTAAATCAATATGAACCAAATTTCAAGTTCTAACTCAGTATTTTACGCTTCTTATCGCTGTGCGGCCCATTTTATTATTTAAGTCTTAATTCCTTAGTGATTCACATAATAGTATATCGTATTTTGCATTTCATAGAAAATACTGCAAATAATATTGACGTCTTTTGTAAGAATTAAGAAATAAATGAAAAACAGGCCGCAGAGCTATATAAAGCGCGAAATACTGAGTTAGAACGTAAAATTTTGGTCCATATTGGTTTAGACTGAAAGTGGACAACCGATATTAGGTGTCCTCTCCGCTCACTGGCTTTCTATGTAAAGAAATTTTCAATAGCAGCAGTCAGTCCAGTATTGATTTTAGATAGACGTCATTGGCATGAAGCGTAATTCGATTCATTACCAGTAAGCACAAAATTCCTAATTCATTGTTATCCCATAGATTACGTCTTAAAAAAGTAAATAATAATATCTTTGATAAGTAGTTCCTCTGAAAGAATACATATCCCCCCCGGGCCTGAAAGTGTCTGAATTCATCACTACTAATATATTAAATACGTGCTCGTAGTCTGAGAATTGAATATTAAGTTTGTCAGTAAGTCTGTCAGCCCAGTTCAGTACGGTATAGTTTTTTGATCAATAGTTCTCTCTTTTATATATATGGGCAACGCCCTAGCCGAGCTGGTCTACCGGTTCCCGTAAGATCACCGAAGTCAAGCAGCTCTGGGTCTGGTCAGTGCTTGGATGGGTGACCGTTGCAGTACTCTAGATGGTGTTGCCTGTGCGGCGTCCACCCAGCGTCAGTGTGGGAGCAGTAGACCACCTCCTCCCTCCGGGAGAGGCCTCATCCAGTAGTGGATTGAATATGGCTGTGTATTATATATATATATATATATATATAATCTTGTACAGCTTTCCAGATATATTTGACAGTCTTATATTTTCCTGACCAGATATACACAAAGGCGATTGTTTTACTTTGGTTTTATTTAAGAGAGAATTAAATATTGTATGTTCTATTCGTGCTCAACACATGAATACTATTACTCTCGAATGCAAAAGAAAAAAGGAAAACGCACTGGCAACAAACACTGTATCAACACACTTCCTTTCTTTCTCTTGTTCATCAACTCGCGCCACAAGTCGTACGAGCATAAAAAGGTACAGTACAAAGAAAACGGCGCGGCAGCCGAATTCTTTGTCGCGCGACAGAATCGCTGTGCATAAAACGAGCCTAAAAGAGTTAATGGGCATCTAAGATCCGGACTTTGTTTCTTTCTCTCTTTTTTGTTTGATTGTTTAAGTGTGCTCAGAACCACTCCGTTTAATTGACCCTCTCTATGCTTGAACCCGTATGCAAGGAAAGCGAGAATTTTATATCCATATAAAGAATTTCTTGGGTGTTCATCATTCACTTCTCTAATAGTGAGTCCTGACGCCATTTAAGTGTGGCGTATAACAAGGAAAAGAAACTTAAACGAATGAGATTTTAAAGATTTAAATTTATTTTACTACGTATGAAGTGTGTAGCTTTAAAATGAATATAGGTATTATTTTAATAAGTGTACATATTTAAGCATGTCGCGGTGCGCAATATTTCCTAATTTTTTATCAATAGCAGCGAAAATGTTACGGCTATGTAATTAAAGATACTATCACACACCTTTTGTCACAATAACACGTAGTTTGAAAAAAGTGTTTAAGACATGACTGTCAATATTTGTTTATAATTCTGCATGGACCATAGTTACCTAAAGGTTATAATTAAATTAAAATTCGTCAAAAGTGTGCGATTTCACGTGGAATAATTAGTGTAGGCCTATGCATGTGTTTAATAATCACATTCATGAGCATGTGCATAGATACAGCTGTGGTAACTTGTTGCATCCATCCTTTCACTTCATACAATAATGTCGTACGTATTTTACAGTCATACACACAAAGAGAAATATACAGGCACGTTACATGTACACACCCACATACTAGAACGCAAGACCTTCCATGCAGTTTTCAGCTGCTTGTGCAAGCAGCCCCCTGATGCCCCACATAATAATGCTAGAGCTTATGCTAATTAGAAGATGATTGAATGCAGGTGTAACTAGATTGACAGACTTGTTTGTTTGTGACATTAATGTAGATAAGCTGATAACAACTGCTGTCATTAGCTAAATTGTTGCTTCTCTGTGTGGCGACGCAATCTCCGGAATGCTCATTCTCTGCATAAAATAAAAGTTAGGATTGTTTTCGTTTTAAGATCCATAATCGTTCCTGTAACTTAATTGAAAGGCTCCTTGGTGCGCCGTCGATGCAAATACGAACTGTGTTAATTTTATTGTGAGTTTAGTTTATTGTGAGGAATTTCGTTACTGTATGCTGCGTTAACAGATCTTACAAGGAACACTCACCAGGTAACAGAGTCCGATTTTAATGACAATTCGTATGTAGGTACAGTGCCTAGCTAAACGTTCACAGCCAAAATTATGGGGGGCCGCAGTGGCTCAATTGGTAGAGCGCTTACCTCTGGTGCTAGGGTTCGTCGGATCGATCCCTGCTCATGCCATGTGGGCTTTGTGGTGGACACCGTGTGCGTGGGTTTTATCAGGGTTCTCCCGTCTCCTCCCACTTTCTTCATTCCACCAGTTCATCCGACCTGAGTCAAAGTTGCCTGATGGCCTTTAAAAAACTAAATTCAAATTCCAAAATTATGTGTGCTGTTGTCAACAAATAACGAGAGGGAAACCCGAGAAAGATGGAACGTAAGTAAAGTAAAGTAAAAAATCAAATACAGAGTACGGAAGGAAATGCCTTTTCTTTTATAAACTGTTACATATATTGAAAGCAAATTGCCAGTAATGGATACTGGACACAGGGGATGATGCATGCTGGACGTTATGACGACAATGACCGCCATCTTGACTATGCTTCAAATTTTTAAATAGTAAGTGGATCTTGTGATTTATCAATCTGTGGCGGAATGTTATAAAAACAATGACGAAGTCGATTTTGGCACAACTGTAATCCTATACGACAAAATGACACGTGAAATTGACCTGGAGAATGTCACTTTCACCTAGCATTCTCCTTGAAATTGGTACTTCATCTTCCGTTAGTGTATTTAAAACTTTATAGTGCACTTCTTGTTGCGGCCATGAAAAAATACATCATTCGACTCTCACGTTCTCCTGCCAATTTCATGTGTCATTTTCTCGTACAGGTTTAGAGTTATTAAAAAAACTAACTTGATCATTATTTTTTTAACATTCCAGCTCAGATTGATATGTGACATTGTCCACTTACTATTTAAAAATTTGAAGCATAATCAAGATGGCCGCTTTCAAGATAGCTGTCATTGTCGTCATACCATCCAACATGTACCAGCTCGTGGCCAGTATCAATTATAAGCCATTTGCTTTCAATATGTGTAACAGTTTATAAATGAAAAGGTGTTTTCCGTACCCTGTATTCGATTTACCGATACTTGCTCTCTACGTTCTATTTTTCTCGGTTACCCTTCGCCTATAATTTTGGCTGTGAATGTTTACGTAGGCACTGGACCTACATACGAATTTTCATCAAAATCGGACTCTGTCACCTGGCGAGTGTTCCTTATTAGTCTTTATGGAATGGTCTTTTCAAAAAAAAAAAAAAAAAGAGAGTGCCGAAATCACTTGCACGTCCTCCGTAATTTATAAGCTCGTTTTAGGAGAAAGTAGGATGAAAACTAAGGTAGCGCCTCTGGCGCAGGGTGATTGTGTCATTCTTCGGATAACAAGTGTACATTTTGTCTATATGCGCCGTCATTTATGGACACAGTTGAAGCGAGGGCGTCGCATGTACCAGGGCGGCACAGTCTTCGGATATCCTCGGAAGCGTTCGACAGAACCTGATGATGACGTCACTCGCAGGATAAGCACTAAGGCAGCACGATATACAGCGTAATGAAACCTGTACTTCACATAATTTATTTTTGTAATTAATGAACAATTTACTCATATTTTTTTCTCAAGGCCTATAATTTCAAGCTCTAAATATAGGGGTCCATGTATAGAATTTTTATCATAATATCGGGTTACAAATATGTGCTTATTAGACAATAGAGTCTACGGCGTTAGTTTGGATTGGAATCTATACAAAAAACAACTTTTTTGAGTAAATATTCTGTTTTATATTTCCTGCTGTTTGACAGTTCATTTTAATGGCACCAATATTATGTCAGCAGCTTTGTCCGTCACCAATAACTCAAGAACAATTTCAACACTAACTGATTTCCTAGACACTTTCCAGGCTTAGGACTGACAAAATAGTTAAATTTCTGGATTTTGCAGTGTTTAAAATCAATGGACATTGATTCACCTTGTCAGTATGGATATGATTTAAATTTTCGTAAGGATTACAATGAACACTCCTTTAACCTTTATGTCCTAATAAAAGGAACAGTTTGAAACCCGTAGTATTTACATTAATTTTAAATAATAATAAAAACAGCTTCCTGAGAGTTGTAGAGTGCAGTCTGAAGAAGGAAGTTGTATACTTCTGAAACTGTTACGTTTTAATTTCTTTTTGTTATTAATTAAATAATATCAGCCTTGTCAGAAAGCTGTGTTTTTGTTTATTCAATAATGTTGTAATATCTAAAACTCTTAATGTGGAGAAATTTAAAAAAGACAGACACACAGATGACAAAAAAAAAAATTATGTGGGATCATTATGAACACAATTTTTGTTATACCTATTCAGTGGCTTTGAATGTCAATAACAATAATAATAATATCAAAATGTTTCACCATGCTCATTTTGTTGAAATATTCCATATTATGTAGCTCAAGTGTTTAAGTTGTGACAGTTCATCATGAATTCTAGTAATGTGACCATTTTCGTGCTTAATTGGCATTTCCAAGATTTTCCTTTGTTTCCAAATTTAAATACCTAATTCGAATGAAAGTTCATGTTTTGGCCTAACGTACAACTTTTTAATTTACTAAAGGAAGCTTTGCACATAGTAAAGTAATAATATTTCTCATTACTCTGCATTTTGTACTAAAATTTTCTGCAGGATGGTACGAACGAAATGCACTTTTCATATCTTTTACGGTTTGAAGGAAATCCTGGCTTAGTGGCTTGGTTTTTAAAGTCCAGTTCGCGACATTATATCTATCCAACTTTTACAGGACAGGAGGAAGATTATCAGAAATAGACGTAAGTTTGAATCCATATGACGGCATTTGTGTAGTGATGAGCGCAAAACCAAGACTAGCCTGCAAGAGTCTTGCACACGCACTATTTGAATATTTTTAAAACGTGGAAAGGAAGGGGAAATCATTATATCCTTCACTTGAATTTCTTTGGCTTCTGTAAAAATACCGCTGGAGTGAAGGTGTTCCCAGTTGTGCAAACCGTGTGAGTGGATCTGAGAATCATGCCGCTGTTACTGTAGCATACTAAACTAAACTTACAATGCAAGGAAAAAGTTTGTTAAAGCCAAGATCTCCCACAAGAGATGGCAGCACTACCTCTGTATATATCTAATGAATTTTTATCGTTGCACGAAATTTCAATGCGGCTCCTACAAATTCAGTCCTAGAGAGTTCAAACTTTCAGGGAAGAAAGTTCATAAGTAATTCAAGAGTTCTACCTGTGCCGATTTTTTATTTTCTTTCGTGTTCATTGTTGAAAGAGCTTCATTGTTATGGGCATGATAACAATGAAATTTAACCGCATTCTATGTTTGTGTGACAGTCCTAGTTAACTGAATTTTTACCTCGGATATAAACTAGCTTCACAGCCACCCTCCACGACGTTCCGTTACGCAAAGAGACGAAAGCTTCATTTCTAAACGTATTCACTGAGGGTATCACGGATGGAGTAACTCAACAAGATGTAGGTATTGTTATTGACGAAGGATTTCTATTACATTCTGTTCCTTGGCCAAAGGAAAGTACTTACGGTGACATAATCCAAAATTACTGTTCTTATGTTATTAATAAGTATGGAGATAACTCGACCGTTGTGTTTGATGAGTACCCTCTTGAAGCCACAACAAAGGGAGAGGAACAGGCAAGACGATCGGCAGAAAACTCATCTTGCAGTATAGACTTCGACAAAAACACTTTATGTACGAGTGTACCAAAAAGGATTAATTTCTTTCAAAGAAGGACAACAAAAGAAAAATGGTAGTGACATTGAGTAAAGAACTTTGCAATGAGGTAATTGTTTCAGCGATAGCTCAAGCAGACGCTGACTTGGATATTGTCAGATCTGGAATTGAACTGGTGAGCCGATTTCCAAAAGTAATCGTAGTGGGGTCCGATACAGATCTTTTGATGTTACTAGTCGCTCTTGCACCGGAGAATAAACCTATGTACTTTAAGAAGGAAATCTTTGGCTAAAATCCATCGGTAGTTTATTATGATATACAAAAACCAATAAGTACACACAAGAGTATAAGACGACTTATCCTGTTTGCATATGCAATTGCTGAATGTTATACTACTTCTTTTTATGGCTTGGGAAAAACAAAGTCTGTTTATGTCATCAAAATGAAGTCAAAAGCCAAATTTCAAGCAGAAACATTCATGAATCAAAAGTGCGTCTCGTGATGAATTGCTAGAGAATGGTGAAAAGTTTATCCTTGAATTATACGGACTTAGCAAGTATTCAAATTTGAATGAAGGACGATATTTTATGTTTACATCGATGACAACTAAATCGACCCTAAAATCCAACTTTGACCTAGCAAAATTGCCTCCAACATCTGTTAAGAGTTCATCTTCAAGTTCAGTTCTGGATTGACAGTGAACTTCAGCCAACAAACTAGGGTTGGAGATATGAGAATGTAAAGTGAAATGGAGAGACGAAGGCTTCAAAAGCATTGGCTCCTGATGACTTACTGTATTTACTCTCGTGTAATTGCAAGACACTTCGCGGAGACTACTGTAGATGTAGGAAATCCAGGCTTCAGTGTTCTGTAATGTGTGGAAATTGTCACGGATTATCATGTCATAATTCTCCAACACTTGATGAGGAAGCAGACGACTCTTTGACATATGGAATAGTCTCAGCACATTTTTAAAGGCACTTTGAATTCAGCCAATTGTAATACATATGTAAGTAATGTGTATGTGACTTAGACATTACATATTATACTTATCTGTGAGGTGGGTGAGTGATCCGTGATGCTGTCATTTACCCTATTATGACATTAGCTTACCGGACTAAGTTCCCCATCATTCACAGGTACAGGAAGTCAACAGCCTTCAAAATTAACTCGCTGCACGTCCAGTTTTGGTAATAAACCTAACAATATAGGTATCAATTGAAAGATAATGTTATGCTCTCCAACTTTTGAAGGAGCAGTGTTCTCATATTACCAATTACTGAGAAGATACAACGCTGAAAAAAAAGAAAAGAAAAAAAAGACGTTTGTTTTTAAAGTATATATTACCTTTACTCGAGAACCGTTAGGTCTATCAATAAACACAAGGGGGCCAAAATTATAGAGTATCGTATGTAGATGAAAACAAAAAATCGACCGCTAGACTTCTAGTCAGCGCTAAGTTGAGGCCAATTCTGATTTTGGTCAATGACTACGCAAAATGAGAGTTGGCCTCAACTTAGCGTTTACTTGATATTAAGCGGTCGATTGTAGAGCTAACCCTTATTATTATATACACTCAGGCCCGCAGCCAAGATAAGATAAGATAAAATGAATTTTATGGGCGGTAACAGCATTATGACTTACGCCCGTCCCGAACCGCAGCCAAGAGAATTAAAAATTTTGCATACATGTATGAAAATCGAACATATACTTCATAAAATTTTATTTTCCGTAGATGCTCTTAAATTTATATTACTGGTACACATGTGGGCTTTTACTCGTATATATCCTATTTCATTATTTTCGTAATTACTTCAGTGTAAAGGATGCATTATATTGAAAGCCTGATATAACATAAAGAGGTATATTCGAGCTTTCCCATTTTACTCTGAATAAAACAATAAGTAAGCAAATTTTCAACTATTGTGTACCTTGTGGTTAACCATCTGTACTTGCGAGTGGATAGCAGCAGAAAATACCTTTGCTTATAATCTGTAATGCACCAAAGCAATTGAAGTTCCCTTATTCCTTAACGACAATCAAAAGTATGTCACTGAGAAGAACAACACACGTATTCTAACATTGAATGATGAATCTTTATTTTATAAACCAGCGATTAAGTTCCACTCAAGAAGACAAAAGGCATTAATCGAAATAAAAGAAATGTTTGAAAGAATTAACTTGTGTTCTTAGTGAGTTAAAATCTTGGAAATGATACATTTTAAATATATGTAAGTATTTCGTTCAACATTCAGAATGTCCTAATCTTATGGACTTATGAATTAGTTGTACGTTCTTCGTAATTTGTGAATGTACTGTACTGTTTGAATGGTCATGAGTAATTGTGAAGATAAAAAGGATGTATCATATGAGCTGTTCTTTACGAGACGCAATCAAAGGTATACCAAAGCACTGTAGGACTCAAAGGGGCAACTCGGTTCTCCAGATTTTGTATGTGAGAAATGTTATGTAACTTATGAATCGAAAAATCAACACTTTATACATAGTTTAAGAAAATCTAATTTCAGAAAAGTGACCTTGACGACCCCTTGCAAAATTTCAATTTTACTTTACAAGTTTCTTGTGCGAGAAATATTACAAAATAATACTAAAACGTGAATTATCGTCTTGTAGTACAAAGGAATTGTTAGACGTATTGGGTGCGGTGCTGAAGGCGCATGTCGCTTTTTATAAAATTGAAGTTAGTTTCATAAAAAACTATGCTCTCTACATATTAAAAAAAATACACTAAAACATTTAAGTTTTCACTTCAATAAGTTTGCAACCCACCTATACCACCACTTCTTTGTTCAATAAAAGCGTAACTAGCCCAGCAAAAGTGTGGGAAGATTAAGTCGATTCCTGCCTGGGACAAACAATTAACACACACACAGAAACTCGGCAAACTTTCTCTAAAAGTAATCTGTAGAGCTAGGAATTTTAGGTGCTGCACCTTAATTTTTTTGTGTGTGAAAATGAAATCAAAGATACTATTCCGCAAAATAAGCACGTATTGAACTCAACCGATGCTGTTTCGGTAGCACCTTTTTGCACCTTTTTCACAACCTCAG
>JAGDQP010007497.1:12036-22144 GCA_022664845.1 Lepisma saccharinum | reverse complement strand
TTCGAGATACAAGGTTTCCAACTTGGAGCCCAAAATAGACTCTTGTCAATGGTAAATACGATGAATATTTCACCATATTATTTATCTCTTAGAGTTCATCTTTCACGTTTTATCTGCTTTAATCCAAAACGTTAGTACAGAAATCTATGACCAACTACGTACTATTTGAAGGCGATCATAATCATTGACGATAGTACCTTTAGCTTATAATTTCTACTATTTGAATTCCACTAATATTATTGCAATTCTCGCTGATATTATTACCGAAAATGTTAGTTTTGTAGTTTATTTTGTACCTTGTAGCAGGCAACAAACACCGTAAATCTAGTAAGACAATAGGTTAGTCTATTCCAAAGCACCCAATCAGTTGTGTTGATCATACCAGGTGATGTCAGTTACGTAAAGAGTATCAGTTCCATGCATAACAATTTACTAATTCTATGCAAGAATATCATCACCGTAAAAGCAGTTTAGATAAGTATATAAAACACCATGCAATTAGTTATATCTAGGGTTACCAGACGTCCCCGGAAAACCAGTATTGTCCCTGTTTTTCAGCCTTCGTCCAGGCGTCCCGACAAACTACTTCGGGACACAAAATTGTCCCTGTTTCTCTTTAAGCAGCAAATCATTTCCAAGTTTGAGTGTCTGTGTGCATGTTTATGGAAACATCACCCAGATGGCAACAACTAGAAGAAACCTGCCTTTATCTTAAAGAAAATTAAGCGGAGAACAATGAAAATCTTCTCTTCTGCCAAACGGCCGTTCTGAATGAAATGCTGAAACCTAAGAAAGAAGAATAGGGAGACAAACTGCCATAAAAAAGGAAGTTAATTTCTTAAGTGAAATCAAACGTCCGGAATAATATTCTGAATTATACAAAATTTGTAGGTACTTTTTTGCAATTCCATCTAACAATGTAAACGTTAAGAAGATTTCTCCATGAAAACTGACTGGACAGAAGGAGAAAACAAAAATGGAAACCCTCGAAACAATATTTTTAAGTGTCTTATAATTATAATGGTTCGTGTGCGCAGCTTTTCCCTTTCCGGCCCGCCTCATAATGTTGCATTTGTTTGCCATAAACATGTCGAAAGAAGGTTCTTAAATTATACATGAAATTATCAACTGACAATGAGAAACGACAGAATCCAACCCATATTAATAACGTAAAATTATGTTAAAAATTGTAAGTACCAAAAAACTATTTTAATTCTTTGATTTTGGCCTCTCGCTGTATTTACAAACAGTAATTGTCTGGAAATGTGAAGAATTTTCTTACGTTTGCGAGCGTTTAAAAGCTGCAACTTAACGACGCGCACGATTTGTATTATGTCAGAGGATGCTCTGGCCCGTGAAGGTCGTGCTAAATTTTAATGTGGCCCATGTGCAAAACAATGTTCGTCATCGCTGTGCGGAGTTATCAGTAAGTTTCAAAGGCTAGAGATTTTACCAAGAAATGTGGGAGTAGTATAAATATGAGCAAAGGCAAGATTCTGTACATACGATATCTGCCTGGTGTTAAGATAATCTAGGCCCGATTCTGCAATTACTTTGCCTGCCTGATATAAATTGAAGTGTAAACCAACATTGAAGTGTATTTTGCATGATACATGATTAAAAAAATGCCCTAGTTTTTCAATTAGAAATTCTAGTCAGCTTAGAGTTTCCCCATACCCATTCCTAAGCATATACTTAATATTTCTAGACACACATCGAGAAATCAGATTAGTAAAACAGCTGACTTGTGAGTAGCATGCAATACCCAGTAATAACAGTATGTACTGTCCATGCAATTCACATTATTATTAATCCTACATAATACAATTTAGCAGTTTTCAGGATAAATCTCGAAGTATGTATCGTTTACTGATCAATGAACGATCTAAATGCATTTCAATTATATATCACAATATGACACTAATTTTCTATTCCATTGATACAAAAATGTGAAGTGTCGCTGACATAAATGCACAAACGTACTCGCATACATGGATACATATGCGCTTTAAAATACATTTAACTAATCATTCGTAAATTCTCCAGAAAGGTTTATGAAACCTGCCAATATACATTAAAAACTAGCTACCATTCATCTTTCCACCAGTCCCGATTGTGCAACAGACCCCTGGTTTCTCTTACCAGATATATTACGGACGTCTTAAAGTATGCGTCGTCTTACCATGACGTTTGGTAGCTCTGCTTGATATCAAGGCCGCAACTAGGGGGAGGGCAGGCGGGTCACGTCCCCCGCGCGGTTGGTTTGAAGGGGGCGCCAAAATGGTTCAAAAATTCAAAGTCGACCATGAGGAAGCGAATAAAAAACCGCAAGTTTCTAGCACTTCTAGAAGTAGGTTAGAAATTAGAATTTCCGTATCTACCTACCAATTGGAGGTCGTGGTTAGCTTACAGCCAGTTAAAAAATGCATTATATTGTATCCCTTGTGGGTTATTTTCTCACCTGTCTAGAGAGTCCAAGTCGTCAACTTTGTCATCCTTGGCTAAAGAAAAGGGCTTTACGCAATGGAAAAAGCTCAGTGACAGGATTCCACTACAGGAAAACTCACAAAACCACAAACTGTGTTTCTCTTGGAAAGCTCTTGAATGTTCATTGGAAAAAGGAGGAATAGACAAGGACCTTCAAGACCAACTAGCAAAAGAGGAAAATCACTGGAAGGAAGTACTGCGTTGTGTTGTCGATGCTGTAATATTTCTGGCTAAATAAGGAAGTGCGTTCAGGGTATCACAAGAACAACTTTACTTTAGGGATCCCAGGAGTGGAAAATTTCTTAACACAATTGAACTAATTTCCCACTACAATGTTCATTTGCGAGAACCTATTGAAAGCCATAAGAAAGGACAGTTGAGCTTTTTATACAACCCCTGATATCAGCCATAACGATCAAATGACATAAATAATTCGTTATGTGAAAATGACAGAAAGCAGGCCAGAAATTTTAGAAAGCTTTATCGACTTTCTTAGCGTTAGTGACAAGACAGGATTAGGCCTGACTACAGAGATTTTGGAAAGATAGATAAAGATGGCTTGGACATGAAGAATTGCAGAGGGCAATCGTACGATAATGGAGTCAATATGGCTGGTATCTATAAAGGGGTACAGTCGAGGATACTCCAGGAATACGAACTTGCATATTTTGTACCATGTGCAGCTCATTCTTTGAATTCAGTTGGATCACATGCAGCTGAAGTATCACCTGAAGCTTAAACATTCTTTGGTATTCTAAATTGCCTGAATGCATTTTTCTCAGCCTCTACATCTAAATGGGAGAATTTGAAAAAAACATGTACCACTTTCCTTAAAATCTCAAAGTAACACCAGATGGGCATCGAAAGAGAAAACTGTTGAAGTTTTACATCAACACTTAGACAAGATTTACGAGGCCCTGGATGAACTGGCACTCAGCCGTCTCTCTACTTCAGAAACAAAAAACGAGGATAAGAATTTACAAGGAAACATTAGTAAGTTTGAATTCGTTGTACGTACTTGCCTCTAGTAGCGAATTCTTAAACAAATCGATCGTGTAAATAAGTTTCTACAAAGAGCTGACATAACAGTAGACGTGTCACTCAAAGATATTCATGGCCTTTTAAACTTCGTGGAAGCGACTAGGGATAGTGCTCCATCCAAAGCAACTGCAGATGCTAAACTAATTGCTGAGAAGATTGGGATACCTGCTGATTTGGAAGAGAAAAGGAAAACGAAAAACAGTGTTTGACGAGAGCTGCGATGATAAAAGTGTCGGCTTATCAGGGAAAGATGTGCTTAGACTTACTTTATTTGAGATCGTTGACAACATATTGGGTGAATTAAAAACCCGGTTTCAACATTTGGAAGAAATCAGTGAAAAATTTATCTTTCTAAATGGCAGTAACATCCTCAAAATAAATGTCAACGACTTACATACTGCAGCGAAAAATTTAGCAGAAACTTACAAGAACGACATAAATGAAGACTAATTTCTTGAGGAAATTGCCTTAGTACTGGATGCCAACATGAAAACTGCACCTCCAGCGAGACTCTTGAATCTTATCTGCAAGTACAGACTGGAAGAAGGATATCCAAATATGACAACAGCCTTAAAGATATTTGTACTCTCCCTGTAACAGTTGCTTCAGGCGAAAGAAGTTTTAGTAAACTAAAACTTATTAAAAATTACTTAAGAAGCACCATGGCGCAAGAAATACTTTCAAACTTGAGTATTATTGCTATTGAACAAAAGAGCTTCAACTATTTCTTATGATAACATAGTCAAAATTTTTGCGGCCACAAATGCTCACAGGCTAAATCAGTTTTAATCATGTAGTTCAAATTAATCCGTATATAAATTTTTCGTTAAAGCGAAAAGAATATCTGCAATGTCTTTGAAAAAAGTATATTTAGAACAGAATTAGTATGTTTATGAATGATATTAATATGTTGTTTTAGTTTAAAAAAAAATCACGCAAGTACTGAAATTTAGGATTACTTTTTAGGTGTAATATATTATAATATTTATTTTACACTCACGTATATGTCTCTATATAGATAAATGTATACCTGGATGTATGAATGCAAATGTGACAGTATGCATGAATGAATCTATGTAAGGAAGTGTGTATTTATCTTGTTTGATACTGGTATATTATGTTATTATAAATAATACCATTTTTTTACGTATCTAATACTCAGTATTCGCCATAAGTATTTAAGTGTTGTCTTTATGCTTATTGTATTTAATACTTTTTTTTTTCATTTTTCTTTTTTGAAATCTACACTAATATGTGATGTAATAAATGAGTTTGTATAAGTCTCTTGTATTTGGAGCCATATTAGGCTCTCTTAGGAACAAACAAACAAATTTGTTCATTTTCAAACGAAAGCTAAATGAAGAATGGAAGCTGTACAAACTTATTTTTAAAACTTGTAAGCACATAACGAATGTAATATATTTTTGTGGTTAAAATAATTTACATTACAATATTTAAAAATTGACATAACATTAGTTTTATTTTAAATGTAATTTAAGAGTGCAATGTATAACTGAGTAACACTTTTCTCACCAAACCTCGGAGGGGGAGGGGGCGCCGAATTGCGTGCTTGCCCTGGGTGACAGAAACCATAGTTGCGGTCCTGCTTGATATAACTTTTATTTATAATGCGATTGTCATTGTGAGGAGATTGTGGATGAAAGTTATTGGCTTCTGTTGTTTGTCGGAAAGGTTAATAATTAAAATCATATGAGACATATGTAAATAACATATACAGGGTTGAGAAAAATTAGGGATAAATTTCTAGGAACAAAAAAGTACTTATCGAACTAAGAAAAAGTTCATCTGAATACTTTTTTAACACGTATTTTCGGAGCTAGAGGAGTTCGAAGTGATAGAGGCACCGTCATAAATGATCTTCGAAAGTTTATGAAACGATATATCTCGACAAATAATCATGTAAACCGATTGACAAATCATGATTGACAAATGTAGCTGAGGTGGAATTGTTGTACGTACCTATTGCTCAATGGGGGTCCGTGACAACGATATTTTTAAGTCGCACTCCCTGAATCATAAACTTCTCTTGCTCCAGATAGATGGTATAAAGTCGATTATGATGTACTAAACCGACACTGCTTATATCATTATTTCTCGCGATATGATGTCATTTAAAAGGATGCCGTACTCACTTTGGACACTTACAATTTGTTTTAAATTTCTTCAAAGAAACTTTTCGTTCCTAGAATATTGACCTCTGATTTTTGTTTATCTTGTATAAGTCCACCGTGTCCGAAACGATCCGAATGACCAGGTCTGGGGACTATATTGTACTGGGCATTTTCGGTTTCGTATTTTTTGTGCTCTAGGTGAAACACCTCGGGTCCCGGTCACTCTTGAAACAACAAACGCAAGGAAGTAATTAAAAACTTTGCTTTGCCCTTCGGACCACCTTGTCACCGAGTCAGACCAGGTCTCAAGCACAGACCCGGTGACCCGCTCCAAAACTTGACCCGGTGACCCGTTTAAGCTCTGGTGTGTATTCCTATCAGACAACCTTTTATTTTGTGCAAATAAGTGTAGTAAAGTATCTGCAACAAATTTTGATTTGATTCTGTACTTAGTATTTTCAAGATTAAATAGCGCAAATTAGAAGTAGAGTGGAAATATCTTTGGTTATGAAGTACAAAGTACAGTCTTTAACATTTAACCCTTGTATTATACTTCATTGATCATTGAGTATTACGTCTGTTTATCGCAATTAATTAATTAAAGCTTCAAGCATTAAAGCAATGAACAATTAAAACAATCATATCAGTGAATGTGAACTTTAAATTGCCATCCTTTATTGTGATTAATAACCCTGTCTTAAGTTTCTCTACCCATAGCTAATACCAAAGGTCTGTATCTTATTTGCATTTATTTTCTCTTACAGGTGCTTTTCTGGTTCCTTACTTCATTATGCTTGTTGTATGCGGAATACCTCTTCTTTATATGGAACTTGCTGTGGGACAGTATACGCGACGGGGGCCGATTGGTGCTCTAGGAAAGATCTGCCCACTATTTAAAGGTAATCGATATATGTGTGGAAATCACTATTGCAGTAGTCATCATTTGATAAATTTATTTTTAGAGGTAAACGTGGTAACAAGCCTTCATTATTAAAATTCATATTCACGTTTCATATGAAGACGGTGGGACCAATCTCAACCAAATTTGACGTAATTAATAAACTTAAAAGTTGCTTTCAAGTAACTTTTTGAAACTTCGCATACAATCTTGAATACATCAGCACTTTCCAATGATTAATGACATGACATAAAACTCAAGCGACCAATGAGAAGTGAACTCTTGATTTTTAATAACGATTGAGGTTAACTATTCCCTCCGGATTTTTTAATGGTATCGAGCAGTCTAGTATCGTTTCAGATAATCAATTGAAATAATCATGAAAAATATTTTAAGGTCCTGCAAGATGCGGTATGGATTGCAATGTACTAGGCCTACACGATAGCTTATCTACAGACCAAACATTAAAAGAAAAAAAGAAGAAGAATGGAAAAATGCCAGGAGAGGGAAATTTGCTCTTTTCCCTTCCCCCTTAATTCGAACATTGGTTGTATAGTACAAGTGGCAGTGGTAGTACCGGTAGTAATTCTGTTAATTGCAAAAGTTGTTGTATCTTCAAAAGTAGTAGTAATTGGTATTTATAAATCTGATATAATTTTGATTTATTCAGCGTTCAGTTGGTCATATTTCATGTATACCTATACCAGTGGTACATAACTCGTCACAAGTACAGCGCGATTCAACGCGTTAATAACCATAGTTGAGCAGTAGTGCGATACAAGTACCGAGATACCAGTATCTTCCCTCGATTTTGAGTATCTCGATAGATATCAGATACTTTTGAAAATAGGTATCGGTATCATGTATCTCGATTGTTCTGAGCAGTATCTTTAAGATAGTTTTGCGATACTTTTACCGATACTATTTTATTATTCATTTTCCCGTTACTTTTCAGTTCCTAGTTTGGTCTTGGTAATCTTGATATTACGTGTATCTAGTTCTAGCCGTGATCTTCATGCTCTAATATTCTAGCCGCGTGAAGACTTAAAAAGAAGAAGAAGAAGAACACGGGATTCGGAGAAGTTCGTTAATTGGAAGTGATATTGAGAGCTTCAGAAAACTTGGGGCCGAGTTTTCACGGGATGGTCGCCCAATGTGATCGATCGCAAGCCCGCCCGAAAGCAAAGAGATCGCTCTTCTGGGTTTCCCAGTATATTCTCTCATTGAGACCAAGCAATTGCTGGGATGAGAGCTACGAAATTTAGGCACTGGACGCTTCCGTCCCTCATTCTTCACTTCGTTACTTTGGAGTTCTCTGCTTCATTAACAAACGCGCCTTTTAATTTCCGGATTCCCAGACAGGTTTTAAATTCTATGGACTGTCTGTATGAATTGAATTGAATTTTATTTATGACCTTCAGGCATCTAAGGCTCAGGCCGGGATAGGGGAAGGGGAAAGGATTCGGGAAGGTGTCGGCCAGGGCCTCTGTTGAAGGTGCCGTCTCGGCATTTGCCTGGTGTGACTGAGAAAAAAGCTCAGTCAGGATGGTCGGTCACTGGGATCGAACTCAGGACCTTCCGAATGTTACGTTAACGCTATACCACTGAGCTACGGCGGCTTGGTGTGGCCTGTGTGAAGTTGGTATCCCAGAGTTATGTGTTGGTCGAGATTTTGGTGGTGCTGGGTAGTGTTAAAAATAGTACTCGCTTTCAACATTATGCTGGTTTCGTTTAAGAGATAGGGCGGTTTAAAATAAATAAATTTTAAAAAAAACTTGCGGGGCAACTTAAAGAATTAAGATTTTGCTTTTAGAAACGTTTTTTTTTTTTTTTTTCGAAATGGTTTACGAAATAGAAATTTTACTCATTTCCTTTTATTTAGTTTATTCTATCGTTAGTGATATGTATGTATGTTTCGAAATCTGTAATTGAAAACAAAACAAAACACTTTATGTTCCAAAGTACCTTTAATTTCATTGCAAAATACAAAACTCTCTGATCCTGTCCCCCTCCTTACAAGGACAGCATACGTGACCAAATATAGTATGAGCGTTTATACCTAATTGTGCCACAAAACTTTCGTATGAGCTTAATTTGTCGCAAAATAATACCAACACTCAATTTTGGGAAGGGGGGCAGTTGTATGCTGAAAGTTACTGATACGAATTTCGAAAATAAATTTATGCCAATCGTTTGTGCATTATTATGCCGTTTAACGTTTAGTTAGTGTTGAATTTCTCACAAAAATATGTGACATTAAATTTCTTTGGGAAGTTAATTCGACGCTCGAAATCTTTTTTTAAAAAAAAAAAAAAAAAAAATTAATTGGTATTAATTGTTTGTGCTGTAAAAAGATGCATTTACGTTCAGCTTGTCGCAAAGATATGGGACTTTAAATATCTTCACAATCAAAACTTCAAAGAATTTTAAATTTGAAACTGAGTTCGTGAATTTGTTTGTTTCATTTGTGCTGGACTGGACAGTGCCACAAAAAGATTCCTTTGTGCCCAATACGTCGCACTATAATGCGACACTATAATTGGGGTGTGGGGGCAAGCTTACTCTCAAATTCCGCAATTCATGTCAATCGTTTGTAATCGACATTGTCACAAATGTTACATTTGCGCTCAAATTGTTGCAAAATTATGTGACTCCCAATTTTAGGGTTATCGAACTCATGCTCAAAATCACCGAAAATACGAATTTCGAAACTCAATACATGTCATTCGTTTGTGCCGGGTGGTGTCACAAAAGTTTAATGCTCAATTCGTCGCGAAATTGTGCGACATTCAATTTGTTTGCGGGTCAGCTACAGGTTCGAAATCTTTTTTTAAAGGTAATTATCGAAAGGCAATTTGTATAATACGTTCCGTTTAAGCTCAATTCGTCGCAAAACCATGCGACAGTCAATTTGATTTGGGTATCAGCTTAATACTCGAGAGCATAGCAATTTTGATCGTGAATTCCAGAGCATAGCAATTTTGAAACTGAATTCTTATAATTTGTTTGATTGTACCAGAAAGTTTCGTCGCAAACGAAGTCCAAACAATTGATACTCATTCAGTTTCAAAGTATACAATTGAAATTTCAAGCATAAGGTAGGCCCTCCGGAAATAATAAACATTCCATACTTTTACCAGGAATTGAGTACAAACTAAACTTTTTACGGCAAAATTCGACCCAAATAAAGCAGAAACGAATGACACTACTAATTCAGGTTCGAAATTAACATTTTTGATCGTGAAGCCACCCAATACACCCAAACCAAAGAAATAGAACCTCTCAAATTTTTCGATGAATTAAACACGAAAACAAACTTTTTATGGCACAAACTAAGAACAAGCAATTACCATCAATTCAGTCTCAAACCTGATATTTTTAGCGAAGCTGTCCCCCCCCCCCCCCACAAAATATATATATCGCCATTTTATGGGAGAAATTGAGCACAAATGAAACATTTTGAGCTACGTTCCAGCAGAAACGAACCACAAATTAGTGACCCCAACTCAATTTCAAAATTTATGATTTTTTATATTTCAAGCGTGAAGCT
>JAGDQP010007497.1:0-11936 GCA_022664845.1 Lepisma saccharinum | reverse complement strand
GCGTGAAGCTAATCCCCTAATTTGCAATAAGTGGAGTAAAAAGGGGACGTTTAATGGAAGGTTCCAAGAGAAACAAATCAGAAACGATTGATTGAAATTTGTATATTCTGCCAAGTTGAGCGACAATCCAGCATTCGTTTAGTCTTCAGCGCATCATGACTTTCTTTCCGTATAAATAACTTGAATGTCGCATTTTCCCCACGAATTCAGCAGAAACTAAAGTCTTTTGCGGCACAAATAAAGCATAAACCATTGACTCTAATTGTCTTTTGATATTTATATTTTATGCGTATTCGAGCGTCAAGCAGAGTACCAAAATTTAATGTCGCATACTTTTACGAAAACTTGAGCACAAAAGAAATGTTTATTGTCACAGTACAACAGAAATGATTGACACCAATTCAGTTTCAAAATTGATTTTCTAAATTTCATCCGTCAAGTTTTCTCCAAAATTGAATGTTGTCTCTTTGTGCTACATTCAATTCCTCAGCGTGGAGTTGCCTTTCAAGATTTTTCATGCTTTGAACGATCGTATCTCCTAAGGTCAATAGCACGAATGTTGAAAGCTAGTAGCACAAGCAGCACAATCAGAGTACTACCCAGGATAACCAAAATCTCGACCAGCACACTCCCACACGTGTGGGACTTGCGTGAAGTTAGCCTCGCCTGAAATTCCAAAGTTTGTACTTCCCTATCTCCTAAATGAAATCAGCATATATGTTGAAAGTGGATAGCAAAACCAGAACAATTTGAGTACTACCCAGTACAATCAACATTTCGAGCAGCATATAACCTTGTGGGGCCAACTTCACACAGGCGAGTGCTTGGGATAAAGTATTTGGATAATAGAAAGTATGGGAGTATCTTTCATCTTAATCTTGTAAAACCCAGTAAGTTTTAATGAGGAAGTGCTACCCATTTTAGAATAAAATTCAAAAACGAATAATTTACGAAAGTATTTGTTTATTGAACCTGTCTTTCTATGAAAACATAACCAAACGTAGCTCACGTAACGTCACGAAAACTCTCAAACGTTGCAACTTCATAAAATGTGTTATTTCTAAATGCAGTACATTAGATATATTATCATGCGATATTATGAGGCATTCGAGAACATAATAGATGTAAATTCATTAGCTATTATCTACGCTACCTTTTATTGACTAAAGATACAGAGACCGAAGTACACTATACACAAAAGCCAAGTCTTAACTGGTTATAAGATTTACCGATACCGATCTATCTATAAGAGAATATACCGATTTCTTTTTCTTCATATAAATTTGAGTCTAACGCTTTATAAATGTACAATCCCACCTACATAATTAATATATTGTAAATTATTGCAAAGCGGGCCACTTCACAATCAACCATGAACGGTGCCCCGCGTGTAGTGGCATTAAAGAAACTGAATTTTAGAAATACCATAAAATGTTACTGTCAAGGTCTTATCACGGAATAAAGAACTTAGGTTTCTACAAGAAATCGAATTCCCGGACATTTAACTTTCGTATCCGGACTCCGGACAAATCCCTTGATTCCCGGACTGGTGGTAACCCTACATTCTGTGCATTGCCCTTCCATTTCATAACATCCTACCAAAGTTTAGCAGCCGATGCTCTCTCGGAATTTCATTTTTGTCATGCATTTACTCAAGTTCTACTTGCCAAGTGTCTCGACGTCAACATGAGCTGCTGATGCATACCACATGTGTTCCTTCCTTTGGGCCCATTACATCTCATCATCTTTTTTCCCCAACAACTCATCTCTTGTAGCAGCCATACGGTACCAACTGTCATGAAATTTGCCTATGAAAGTGGTTCAATATTTAGAGCTTCTTTCAACTCAAGCAAAATCAACCTCTGTTTCTATTTGACATTTTGAAGTTTGCCGCCCCCAAATAAAAATTTTCCTGAGATACCACTGTTTTCGAAAATTACACCGTTTGTTTTCGCATGTGCAATTTTGTACTTCGCTTTAGTTTCAAACAATTATTTACTAATTCTTTTGAGTTGCAGAAATCGGAAACCCTCGCATTGACTGACCTATTAATGAGCTCGTGTAGCTGCCAAACGGTAAGAGATATGGAAACCTGTTTCCTCTAAAAGTTGTTCAAAATCTAGCGATTGTTTCAATGGGGCAAAATCAATCTCTGTTTCTATTTAAAATTTTGAAGTTGCCCCCCGTACAGATATTCCCCCGAGACGCCCCTGATTTCAGAAGCATCACCACGTGATTCTGCACATGCACTTTGGTATTAACATTTTTTGTTTTAAAGATTTCTGTGCACTAGGAGCTGAGTTAAGGCCCTGTTACGGATTTCGTGAATCAGCCTGTACACTGCAAAAAATAGCTGTGTTAATTTAACACAATGCGGTGTCCCAGCGTGACTACCACTTTTGTGTGTTAAATCAACACAACACACGGTGTTGATTTCGGTACTGTGAAAAAAAAAGTTACGGCTACAGTGAGATTTGAACATGGGTTGCTCAGTTAGAAGTCGAGCGCCTTACCGTCTTGGCTAAATAGTCAGACAGAAAAGGCACTAGATGCAAACGATATTCAGTGCACAACATTTGAATTAAACGACTACGCTATAAATTCAAACAGTGTAGAGGATCAAATATATGTTGCTGAGCCCCCAAAACAAAGTAAGTTACTTACACGATTTATCCCATGGTTTAATTACTTCCTATTTGTCAGCTGAAAACCAGAATTCCCATTCATTGAGAATATTCTAATCCTATGAAAGCAAGCAAGATGGCGACAGCCAAACACTTGAGGAGTATTACTGCTTTCTTATCGTAACATGTCAAATGCTTCGCTTGCTTTCATAGAAATGGAACATATTCTCAATGAATGGGGATTGTGATCCTTAATTGACCAATGGAAAAGTAATTAAAACATGGCATAAGCCGTGAGAGTAACTTTGTTTGTGTTTGGGGTTCAACAACATTTTTTTTTATTCTCTATATTGTTTCAATCTACTGCTCTTTCTGTCTGACGATTTAGCAAAGTCGGTAAGACGCTCGATTTCTAACTATGCAACCCATGTTCAAATCTAGGTGCAGCCGTAACTTCTTTTTTTTTTCTCAATACCGAAATCAACACTGTGTGTTGTGTTGATTTAACACAGAAAAGTGGTAGTCACGCTGGGACACCGCATTGTGTTGAATTAACACAGCTATTTTTTACTGTGTACATATAGGGATGTTTTCACGCTACTTACGATACCTCGATAGAACCTATACTTGCAAGGTATCGCTCGATACCTTAAATAATAAGCACGATTCTTTTATATACATTATTTGACACTGATATTATTCTATGAAAATAATCTAGTCGTAGAACATTATTGTTTACATCTCACTGCCAGAGTCAAAGCTTCTTGAGTTACCAAAACAGAATTACTTCAAAAAGAATGTTTTTTTCATGTTTCATATGGTAAGAACAGTAAGAAGTGAGAGATTGTGTTTGAATATAAAGATCAATAAGCTGCCTGTTTTTAGTTTCTGCGCCTATATTTAAGAGACCTCCGTCTCAAGTCTCAGAATAGAAAAGACAGCAGTGGCAATTGTTTTCTTGTTTGTTTTGTCTTTATTTCTTTTCTATTCTTCAAAACAATATTATAGAACTTCCATATATAATGGTTTCTTAATTTCATATGACTTTGGATCCAGTTTGCCGAGGATTCAAAAAGCTGGTTTAGTTACAAAAATAAAACAAACACGGTTTAACATTTCCGTGTTTTGTATAAAATGATGAAATGAATTAATATATTTTAAAATGCATGCTTTTAGCACCTGGGGTATAGTCTCGCACGTGAAACTTGATTACTGAAAAAATATTCGAAATTGAGGAAATTTCCAAAGTAATATTTGTGTATAGCAGCTGGCAACAGTCTTCTCCGAGAAACGTTTCAGTACACTAGACAACCACTTAACATTCATTTTATCGGATTTTCACTATCTCCTCTATTTCACTTCCGAAAGCTAAATTAATGGGCGCTTCGCGGCTACAACATTCCATTTCAGTAGTCTTGTACTATATGCACTTCGTGTCATATACACACATTTTCGCTTGATTTTCACGATTTTCCCTCATTTACACTTGCAAATGCATTCAGTATACTTAGACACTTTAAGCAACTGTACTTACCTTCCTTTGCTTAAAACGTGCATGGAGAATACCCCGCCTTTGAACTCGTGTCATTGTCCTCTGCCAGGATGCTAAAAATATCTGCTTCGGAAAACCTTCGTTGCCTATAAAGCGTGGCCGAGTACTTCCTTCAGTAAGCCCTGCCTGACTCATTTTATTTGGGCATTCGTAAATCACATCCGATAAATCACGCATTATTTATATCTAAATACACGCCTTTAGTCACCATAATAATCCAATGAGCGCCAATACGTTAACTGCCACTTTCAGGAATTCGCGCAAATTAAAAAACTTCCTGCTAAGGGCTCCCTGATACTTTAGATCCTCACGAGATAAAAATACTCCTACTGGAATTAAATACTTCGATAGGCCCGTAGCCAAGAAGGGGGGGGGGGAGCGGAGATCCCAATCAATACTTGACATATAAACACATGCCAGTAGTTTGTATGTATGAATATTGTCATATATACTTAACCCTCTTCCTTCGGTTTTAGGCTGGCTACGAGTCTGTGCTGTGATTGTTGTATTTTCATCTTTTACGCCTTTTATTACTATTTACAAGTACATCTACAGTGGGATAGGTTAGGTTCGAAAAGCCAGGTTAGGTACTTATATATATAATCACAGCCAATTTCGATCCACTACTGGATGACGCCTCTCCTCTGAGGGAGAAGATAGGTCTACTGCTCCCATGCTGACCTGACTGGTTGGGAGAGGAGAGCTTAAACTCTCACTGTGATCGCCACTATCTTTTATTCATACCAACTCCCCAACTGCATCACGCCTCGGAAAGAATCCTTGGCACCGCCGGGAATCGAACCCGGGACACCTCAATCCGTAGTCAGCAACACTAGGCACTAGACCAACGAGTACGCATTTTACAGTTTTACACAGTTGACACAATGAGTTCCAGTTCGATGGATTACTGCCGCTCATGGCGCTGTGATTGGTTTTCATATTGTCTATTGCGTATAATGGCCGATCACTTTGCACTTTGAAGCGAGTAAGAAACCTTCGTTAATTAAACAAATTAGTTACTTAAGATAAACAGCGCCGTGCAATTCTTACCCACGGTCAATTTCTCCTGTCCATTTTCCATTTTCTGGCGACGTAAAACTATAACAGAACCCGTGTCTCAAATTTTAGAAAGAGGCTCTCTAATATTATGTAGAAGAAAATATTCAACAATGCGCAAAATAAAATACTATTTAAATTAGAATAAGCTAATAGAGTTGTGGGAAATTTGCATATTTGAATTTTAGTTTTATCATAAGTACAGGGTAAGTCAAAATGATGTACCCGATTTCATAAATTTATTTTGTGAAATATAATGAACATATCTGAATGTAATACATGTGGTAAGAAGGGCAACTCTCAGTTTTTTTCAGTCACATCACAAGTGCTCTATGTGAGCACCTCGCGTAACACGACACACAACAAGCCGATAGTCTATCTCCTGCCAAACCTTGTGTAGTGTGTCACGGTCAATCTCTGCAATGGCTGCTGTGATGCGGGCGCGAAGGTCACCCAATGTTGTTGGAAGTGGTGGTACGTAAACACGATCAGTTATGAAACCCCACAAAAAGAAATCACACGGGGTCAGATCGGGGGAACGAGGTGGCCAACGAATGAGAACTCGATCCTCCTGAGATGCACGGCCTATCCAGCGCTGTGGCAATGCCTCATTGAGATGATCCCGAACGCTGCCATGGTAATGCGGAGGGGCACCATCCAATTGAAGAACGAAATCTGCAATATCCTCTTCGAGCTGTGGAAGGAGCCATTGTTGCAGTATATCAAGAAAAAAAAGTCCTGTCACAGTAGGTTCAAGGAAGAAAAAGGGCCCATAAATCTTTTCAGGGGAAATGGCACAAAACACATTCACCTTGGGTGAATCGCGTTGGTGTTCCACAACTGCGTGGGGATTATCAGTTCCCCAGATCCTTACGTTGTGTCTATTCACATTCCCAGAAAGGTGAAACACCGCTTCATCACTGTAACGTAACCTTTCGGCGAACCCATCCTCTTCCATTAACGTGAGAAAATCAGCACAGAAAGACGCTCGAGCAGCATAATCAATGTCTCTTAAGGCTTGTAGCAGTTGCAAGCGATAGGATTTCATTTGTAAACGTTTCCGCAGAATTCGCCATACAGTTTTCTGTGGCATTTCAAGTTCCCTCGCTCCCCGGTAGGTAGACTTCTGTGGACTCCACACAAAACTGGCGCGAACACGTTCCACTGTCTCTTCCTCAGCTGAAGGACGGCCAGTCGATTTTCGCTTACAGATGCAGCCCGTATCTCTGAATTTTTCATACCACGTACGAATGGTTTTTCCAGTAGGTGGGTCTCTGCCATACTTGGTACGGAAATGCCATTGAACACTCATCACAGAGTTGTTTACATGGTAATCCAGCACACAGAACGATTTCTGCTCTACAGTCAGCGCCATTTTCGTTAACTGCTTCCAGCGCCGCGTAGCGGTAGACAATGCAACCACGCGGGACATAAACCAAACTCAACTAAACTTTGAACTTTTGCTTTTCCTTGCGCGTAGCTCACATTAAGATATGTTCATTATATTTCACAAAATAAATTTATGAAATCGGGTCCATCATTTTGACTTACCCTGTACTGCATTATTTATATTGTATAACACTGTTGAGGAAAGTATCGAGTATAGGTCAGAAATAAGTGTCGGTATCCAGAAATTTTGGTATTGACTCATTTCTAGAACATGGTAATAATTAGAAAGTGACAAGCTACTTTCAATTATAACTAAGTCTGAATAATCTGCGACGGAAGCTTAGGAGAGAAAATCGGGGCTTAACGTAAAATAGAAATTGGCGAACATTTTTATTACCCTTTAGTTCTTCGTCGCCTGGCTTGACGCAGAAAAAGTAAGCTCTTCGTCTCAAGTTTCAGGGATAGTGGTTGGTTTCTTTTTACTTGTTCACCTTTAATGTTTCTTTGCTTACGGATCCAGCGAAACGTGCTCTTTTCTGATAACCACTGACCCCCAAGTTAAGTACAGTTTGACTATCCAGCCACATACACACAGATACAAACATACCGTTATCGAAGAACTAGACGCTCAATTTGTACTAACTTTCAAATATGCGTGAGAGGAAAGAATAGACCCATACGGTCACGGAGCTGGTTGGCTGAAGTTTAAAATAAAACATCAATGACTTATAAAAACACACACAACTATGTGTCAAAGTCAGTAGTGCATCTAGAGACCTTGTTATATGGTTTCTTAATATTCTCGGTGTGGGTGGCTGTCAGAGAGAGAGAGAGAGAGAGAGTTAATGAGAATGGGAGAGAGAGAGAGTTTTTATGAGAATGGAAGAAGAGAGAGAGAGAGAGAGAGAGAGAGAGAGAGAGAGAGAGAGAGTTTATGAAAATGGAAGAAGGGGGAGAGAGAGAAAGAGCAAGAAGGTTCGCGACCAATTTGCTTGGATGCCTGTTTACGTATTTATGAGGCTTCTGTGAAATAAAATATCCCAGTGCCGAGATGTTCAATAATCCCTCAACTAGCCCCAATCCTCATAAGAAACAAAATCAGAAATGACAAGAAAAAAAAAAACTCGCGTTGGAGACAACGTTCCACCATTATTTTTCGAAGTGGATCCCACTAACAATAATCGTGCTGTTTATCAAATATGAAAAAAAAAAAACGTGGTGGATCTTAACACCACCAATATTAAAAAAAAAAACACAACAACGTATTGCCATAATCCACAAAGTTTCACTGTACAACCGAACAAAATTAAATAGTGTCGACTATCGAAGGTCAGAAATAAGTATCGGTATCGATTATCGAGAAATTCTGGTATCGACCCATCTCTAATATATATAATAAGTGTAGAGAAGGAAAAACACAGCACTACGAACTGTCATCTGTGAACTATTAGATGATTTATTTACCTTGTAAGTATTGCTTTATTTTTATGCATTCTGATAGAAATAAACTAATGGAATCTATTACAGATTCTGCACAAGAAACCAGCGTGGCCAAAATTCTTTTGTTCCAAAAGTTTAACATTTTAAATTCATATTAAAGCTATTCTACGAATATGTCAAGGCCAGTAGTAAAATGTGAAACCAACTGTGGATTTCTGTAGATTATTGCAGTCAGTTCTTGGAAGATATCCAGGGCCGCAAGTAGAAGGGAGCAAAGAGCGCACCTTCCCCCCGGGCCTATATATATAAAATCCTTTGGGCGTCTCTTTCACTATGCCAGTCACAACTTTCCTTTCAATATTGTATAAGTAATCACATCAAGCATTTATGCGAAATCAAAGTTATGTGCGTGCAATTCCCCCATTCTCATGTAATCTCGGCAGCAAAGCCATAGCCAGGAAAGCATTTTATTTCAGGGGTTTCTTTCACTAAAAAAATGTTTAATTACTTAAATTTTTATCTAGATCTCACAATTCGAGCTAATAACACAAAGATTATTGATCCTCCAGATGGATTCTGTTTCACACTAAAACATGTTCATAAATGAAATACTCCTGAAATACTTACTCAAAATAGTTTCCATGTCTCTAATTTTTATCTTTACTCAAGAAATCTCAAGATTTAAAGTGTAGTATAACGTTTCTTTCGTGTTGTATATCTTATCTTAATTAAAGCTTAAAAAGTACAGACAAAGGTTCCTTTAAGAAAAAAATTGGACATTTCGAATCACGTGACCAAAATCTCATTAAAGAATTCCACAAGTTACAAACGCTTTACTCATTCTCTCCGACCTATGGCACTTTCCCTCTCAAGTGTGTAAACAACAGTTATTCAAACAAATTCACGAAGCATGGAAAATACTTTTACTGTTCTGAAGTACCTCAATAAGATTACGGTAACATGAACCTCTGCTTTCCAAGAAACCAAACTTTCGTCACCGTTCCGGAAGAAAGAAAAAACATCGCAATTACTCGTTTCCTCGTTTATGGTTCTGCCTCTAGTTATTTAGTTCCCAAATACAATGCAACTATTATTATTAACAACTCACGTGTATTAGCGTGTCGATGTTTAAAAGCAATAACCAGTGTTTATGCCAAATTGTCCATTTACCAAATGCCTAATGAAACGCACTTCCTTAATGTTATTGGTGAAAATAATATTTAATTCCAAATATTAACTATGCTTATATTTCTATTATCACCGTACGAAAGAAATTGTGTTTGACTCCAATTAAACCTCCGGCAATTAGAAAAACATAAATTAAAAGAGACAACTGAGATATTACACTGTAACAAATAATAGACCACGAAGAAATATAAAATACAGAAATAAATCTCTTAATAACAAAAATATGCTTGATGTCGTAACAAAACGTTGGTTGTTAGTGCTGAAACATGGAACGAGGGTGAAGCATTCATCGCACATGATAAGTGCGAATTGAAATAGTGTTGTATTTTGTGTAATGAAGTTCTGGTTAGAATACTGAAAACGTTATATTGTTTTTAGTTTTTAAGTAAAGTTTAATGTAACCCTTGTCAACAGCGTGCGTTTTTAATTTCAAGTCACAGATATGAGGTCAGTGTTTAGTTACAAAATAACTAATAAATATAATAAAGCAATTCCACGCATACGTCATACCCAGTAGTAAAAACTCCCGTGTATTTATTTTCATTAGTGGAAACGATTCTTAGAATGTATACGATGCATGTTTATATAAAGAATTTAAAAAAAGTCATTATTAGAAATGCGTAATATGCTTCTTTTTTGGGGGTTATTTTAAATAACTCACAAAAATAGCTACAATTTTACTTCACTTTAACAGTGAATTACTCAACTAAACATGTATAAATTCATTTTTTTTTAATGATATAAGGTAGGAGGCTGTAATAAATGTACTCCCTGCTCTTCACCTAATAAGGATAGGCGAAAAAACTGTAAATAAAAAGTGTATTTAATAAGTGCTCTACGCAACTAATCAGATTAAATAAGTGTGAAGTTGACATTAATTGATAAGAGAGAAATTAAGCAACGTTTACAAGCGGGTTTTAATTTCTGCACCAGAATGTAATAAGGTCTATTGTAAAGATATGCCTGGAATTCACTCCGATGGAATGTAATTAGGTCAGATTACGGTAAAACATTCTTTTCCAAATTGTTTCAATACCGTAGGACTTACAAGTACCAAACTTAGCATAAGCTTTATTCGACACAATAGAATAAAACTGTCGGTTTCTCCCAGATGTGTTGAATCTCGTGATGTCGAGGTTGAAGTTCCATCGCGAGGTCGAGGTTGAGCGAGGGTTGAATGGTTGGGTGGGTAAACTGCTTTGTATTGTCATAATTTTGTCGATATGATTTCATCAATTTACAACTACTGCCTCATGCCCCTCGTTTGGAGGGATTATACAGATCTGTTGGTAAAGATATGTAGGACAGCACGGCATTCTTTACTGTAAAACAAATGTCGGGCTGTCTGGATTACAATTTTTATCCCGAAAGGAAAACAAATGCGGTAACTTGGATCACGGGTAATACCATAGAATTTATTTTGACAACCGAAGCACCGTATGGTGAATAAGTGTATTGTAGTATATATTATATATATGAAAAACAAAAAATGTACAATATTTTACGAGGAAACTTGTTTGAAAACTTTTTAGTAGTTTTAAATAACTTAGTTTGTAAAGTTAGAACAAATCGTTGAAAAATAAGGTCGGTAAAATATCTGGAAAATACGATTGATATCCCTCATAACAAAGAAATATTTGGAACCCTGTTTTACCCACTGCTCTCTCTGTATATATAATGTATTATTTATTGAAAAAAAAATCTTTATTTCTTTTAATGTACAACAAATTATAATAATGTATAATTATTAGCAGGATATTATTTTTTAAACAAAAAACAAAATAATTGTTAAACAACAAAAACTTTAAAATGTAGTGTTGTAAGTTACTGTATAAAAATAGACAATGTAAAGGTACTAGTTAATTTATTGTACTAGGTTCTAGTTACAAAGTACCTTTTGATAACAAGTTGAAGCACTAATTGTAGGTTATTCAATCTGCTTTATTTTCCACAATCAACAAACGGAGCTTTTATTTGTATTAAGGTTAAAAACAATGTAATTCAGAGCTGTCATAGTGAAGTAAGAACGGTTAATTTAAATCAATATTTACCATAATTCGTTCAGTATAAAACGAAATATCTAGTGGAAAAAAAGCTTTCGCTGATCACTTTTTATTGAATGAAAAATATATTTTCTTTTGAAATTCTGTGTAATTAGGCTACATATTTTGAACATGCGGAAGAAACTACACAGTAAACTAGAGTTCGATAACATAAGATCAAATTATTTTTTATGGGTGGTAACAGCAGGCATTACTATGGCTTACGCCGGTCACAATACGAGGATATCACTTAGCATAGTTCTAAATAATCACGTTTTCCTTACCTTATTTTCAGTAATGTCCAATGTAGAAAAGAAAACAGAATGGATAATGAAATGGAATAATGATCGCAACTATAGGTTCAGATAGGATATAGAACCATTCGAAAGCTATCACTAATTTAAGATTTCGAAATATTTCGCTCCCAAGTTTCGGTACACTTTAAGCTAGAGCTAAATCATAGTGACCTTCAAAATAAAATGAATCTTTGAGATACACTGTTACCGGAATTCAAAGCAAAGGCACAGTGAGTGAAAGATAACTGTGATGATGAAGAAATTACATTGAGCCCAGCCACAAAAGCAATAAAACACAATCTTCATCTTTCCACTGTCTCAAATTGCCAACTAATGAAAAAAAAAAAAA
>JAGDQP010007496.1:42920-67010 GCA_022664845.1 Lepisma saccharinum | reverse complement strand
CATAGACGTCATATTCTACTATGATGTCTATGGCAGAGCTACCTAGCGGATGGCTTCAAAATCACGTGCTCTGAACAAAAATCCATCAGTTTTAGCGCAACCAGAAATGGGGAAGCGTGATAAGTCTATCTATTATGAGGTCTATGGTAATACTTAGATCTAAATTGTTTAATTAACATTTCTAATATTGTCGTATGGAGGAGTTGCTGGAAATCGATCATATAATTTGTGCCAAAATATCTTTCGAAATTCGATGTAACTTTTATATTGAATATTCATATTAAGAAATTGTTGGAAATGGAATATCGTTCACATAAAATATCGTTAAATAAAACCAAATATCACTCTATCAATATATCGATATTTATTGATATTCATATGAAAAATGTCGATCGATCGATATACGGCACCAGAAAAAAAAAACAGTCAAACGTATGTTTGTATTACGTCTCTCAGAAGAACAGTTTTAAACTGATGTTCGTTTTTATCGACTGAGATTCACAATTATGTATTTTAGAGAGAGAGAAAAAAATATGTACGTAAGTACAATGCAATTTTATACTGTAATTTTTGTGTGGCGTGTAGTGTCAAAATTTGTTATGTTCATTGTTTTATAAATACATTTTTTTAAATCTAACGTTTGGCTTGTTTTCCCTCTATGAGTAAAAGCTTGGAAATCAAAACCTGTTACAAGTAGAGTCAAAGTTTGCCAGTTACTCCACAATCATTTGGGCGACGTCTGGCGTACTCAAGAACAACTTGAATTCAATTCATCCGTAATTTCCAATTACACCCGCACTTCATGTGACACCCTCTGAAGAAACCCACCAAAATCTTGAACAAAAAGCGTTAGTTTAAATGGACAGTTTCTGATCAAGAAAAAAAAAGTTTTGCAAGCTGTTTTTGAGTAATTAAGGAGTATTTTATATCAAACGTACGGTTTGTGTCCTCAGATCAGGTTAAAAAGCAAACAAACAGGTATTTAAAAAAAACAGCCCACCTGGGCCCAGGCGAGTGTCTTCCAGGCATTATCGGGCTTTATCGGGTTTAATTATTTTGTTTCGTGTTTTAGAAATAAAATGTAAACGCATGTAAACGTAAATATGTGTACAGACCTTAGTAGCTCAGTCGATAACGGTGTGTCACTATTGTGGATATCAAGAGGTTTGGACCGGGCCTATTCTGTGTAGGAGTGACCTCGCTTCATGGTATGTACTCTGAATTCAAGCCGGTTCGGAGCCCAAAGATAATTGTAGGTCCCGGCATTCCTCCATTCATAGGGGAGACTGAAGAAAAAGAGAGAGAATCTCATTCGGGATGGTCTCACTGATCCGCCAGAACAGAGTTGTTTTTTTTATTTCTTTTAAGGACTATAGGGAATTTTGGCATAGACCGAACGGATGATGATGGGAGAATTTCTGGAATGAAGAAAGTCAGAGAAAACAGGAGAACCCTGAGAAAATCCAGGCACACTATGTTTGTCCGCCACAAAACCTATATGACCCGATCCGGGATCGAACCAAAGACCCCACGCACCAGAGGTGAGCGCTCTACCACTGATCCACCACAGAATTAGCAAAGTCTGAATTTCCGCTCAACCTTCCCTGTGACACTTGGCCGTCCGGCACATCAACCAACAGACCACAACAGATGGGGTAAACACCCAGATAGCACCCAAACTTGCAGCAAGTTTGTATGATGTTTTGGCGTTACAAGTTTGCATGAAGTTTGTCATTGCAAGTCTGTAAACTTGCTACGATCTTGCAGTAAAGTTGCTAGTTGATAGAGGACAAAGTTGCTACAAACCTTTCACGCCAAACTTGCTACCAACCTGTCTTGTTAAACATCAAGGCTGTGGCGGAAAAGTTCAACTGTCTGAGGTGGGGTCGAACCTAGAATCTTCAGTTTTGTTTGCTGTCCGTCACTCGAACCACTGCTGTATCGTCCATTTTACTAGTCCTTTTATGTTAGAAAGACGGTTTCTGAAAATGCATGTATATTAGCTGAAATTCGAAACTGGGAAAGCTATTTTAGAGCTATGAAACCTGCTTCGTTTGATGTTTCAGAAGCGAGTCTTCTCAGGAAACTGATAATGATATGTATATTTTACTGCTCGGGCCGATGCCACATTGCGTGTTTGGTCTTTGTATTGTGTATAATGAAAGAAAAGGATAATTATCTAACCTGAATTAACTAATTTTCGTGACATGCGTACAATTTTGAAAATTGTATAAAATTTTGAAAAATACAAAAGGAAGGGAAAGGGAGGAAATATTTATAAGTACGAACAAAAAGTTGTTGAAAAAATATTTTTTTATGGAACCACGGCGTTCCAGTTATTAATTCAACAGTAGAGAAAGGCTAGTACAAACTTGGTTTAAACTAGAGAAATTTGCAGCCAGTTGTTTGAGAAATGTCATTGACCCAAACAGTAAAGTACACATCATTGTGATACTCTTGGAGTGACTCGCTTTTGATAAATCAACGAATCAACCTTCTTCATCGCTCTACTCTAACACAGAATCAATAAGCTTTCCCAGCTTAGAACTTAAACTCTTTGTTTCAGAAATTGTCTTCGTAACATCAGAGTTCAAGTAAAATGTACTTGATTCAGGAGAAGAATCGTGGAATAGTGGTCAGAGTGACGGACAACAAACAAATCTGAAGATTCTGGCTTCGAACCCCAGTGCAGATAATAGAAATCTTTTTCCGCTACAGGTTCAATGTTGGTCGACCAACGTTTTAAAAAACTAAGTTTGTAGCAAGTTTGACGTGCAAAGTTTGTAGCAAATTGTCACTTGCCAAATAGTAAGTTTGCTGCAAGATTGTAACAAGTTTGCAACCTTACAATGCCTGCCAAAATTGTTGCAAGATTACTGTGCTATCTGGTCATAGTGCTGCTTTTTTTTTTTCAATCCAAGTTATTATCTTGTGATTTCTTGATTAGCCCCGTGCTTCTGTGGATAGCAAGTGCTGTATCAGTATTTTATGTGTTTAAAAATGTACATTATTATTGATAATTCTTGTAGGGTGTAGCAATTTTGCACGGAATTTGATTTGACAAAGACGTAGTTTAAAATTTTATTATATACTTTAATAAAAATTTCGTTTGTAAGTAATTTTCAATAAAGATCGAAAGTGTAGAGCATCAAAATGGGTAATGTATCTAGTTCGAAGAGGTAGTTACTTCTAGTCGGTTACGAAATCAACAGATGGAAAAATGTTATTTAATAGTTTATATTGGAGTACTGCAGAACTCTATTACTTTCTTGTATATGAATATCACAAAGATGTTGTAGATTGTAAATGGTAGTATTATTCTAGAGTTAGAATGACAGTTGTGATTACATTCTAACAATCTAAATTGCAATGGTTTTTATTCCACGCGTCTTGTAAAAATGTAGATATGTTAACTTTTTTTTTTATCTTGAGTAAAATTTGCCAAATTGAATGTAACGCGTTTTGATAATACGCACCTCATATGTTCTCCATATAGGAAACAAGTCTTCCGTAGGATAAGTACTTTTCCTCGTCACCTATCAAAGGATCCCAAGTTCGATTCCAAAGCGGGAACACAATGATTCGGAATTCACTCAAAAGTTAGGTCCTTTCGTGAGCACCTTGCCTCCATCCGATGACAGACAATAACAAGCCCATTCGTTTCACCTTGCCGAAGAGCCCTCGAGTTATAAATGGCTATGGGCAGGAGACCAGTCATTATAATCTTCAAGTGGCTTCTCATAAAATGCAGTTCTTTTAAAGTAAACAAAAGAATAATTAGTTTGGTTCAGACAAAACTTTAAAATTTACCCAGCAATACAGGTAACGTCGGCATTTGGCGGGAAGCTGGAGCCGACGTCGGGTTTTGAAAAACTGGCAAGGAGCCGACGTCGGTGGGTGGTGTAACGCTCCTATGCCGGTCAACCGACGGCGGCTCGGGAAATGACCCGACGACCAAACGCCACTAATGAGAATTTCAAGATGAGCAATAAAATCCCAATTTAGATTAAACTTTCAAAATGGCTGGGGTCTAATTTATTTTACATAACTTACTTGCCGCAACAAAATTCTGATATTGCTATCTCGTGCTGAGTTAGCGACTGTTACTTATATCCACTGACCCAATGATCTGTCCTGCCATATAAGTTCTATGAATTGAATTGTGTTGTGACCGAGGATGATACATTTTTATGACTCGCGAGTATTATTTTTTATGTCTTGACCAGGAAGCAATAAAGGAATATGCCAATTTATGGGAAGTTTATCTCAAAAGTGAAGTCATGACTACAGTATGAATGATACATTGATGTAGAAGGTACACTCAGTTTCACAGATAATGGCTAATCGAAAGATTTTGAAAACGGCAAAAAATGTACATGTGCTAATACTAAAGCAACGGTATATTTTATACATAAGTAAAATTAACATTTTACATATACGTGTCATATATGGTGGTGTGGTGTTACTAGAGTTTGTTACTTTTCGTACGTAAAAACATTTCCAATGTATCTGAGCGTACCTCAGATGAAGTGTTAATCATACTATCCTATCTGCTATCTGCAGAGTACATTCATTTCGTTCTTTGTAGAATTTACAACGTTCAGTAGAAAAAGCAAAGAATGCATCAGCGTTTGTACTCGGGCATAACAAGCCGTACATTTTCTTTGCAGTTGTTAAATTTTCCTTAAGAATACGCTGATTTTAAAACTTCAGTAACGTGCTCTGTGAACTCCAAGAGAACAACTTGTTTGCGTGGTCATAGGTTCAAGTCTTGGGAGGGTTCACTGAACAGGATGGTTTGGAATTAAGCTTACAAAAAAAATGAACTGTAGGTGCCGTCTTAGAAGTTTATCAGCTCATTTAAGACGATAATACAATTGCAGTCATTCAGTCCAAGAAGAACACCCTTTTAATTGTTTTTCTGTGGGAAGTTCATTTGACTTTTAGTTTGCATTTTGCAATTTTTTATTGTGTTTGCATTTTGAACGATAATACCATTATCTTTAGAACTCTGAGCATAATGTGCATGCCAGCAAAGCATTTATAGTCCTGGCGTTTTCTGCTAAGTAATCACCGTTTCATGTTACGTGACGATTAATGATAATTTCAGACTTTGTCTTGTTCACATGTCGGGGACTTCCCGTGAATAAAACCACAGATCGTTTTTATTTCCGTTAGTTTTACTAAAATGCTCTTTTTTTTTTTAATTACAGATGAAGAATCCAACTTTGAAAAACATCAAATGTAGCTGTAGATAACTATTAAGTATTGTTCAGTGGCTTAAGGCCAAGATGATACAAAATAATGTCATTTCGAAGATACCGGAACATTAATTTAATGCTGCTGATATGAATCTTTCGGTATTGAACATCAACAACTCAATATTGTTTGCGTCATTATTTCAGTGCCGAAATCTCGTTAAATAATAATTAATATACATGGTGTCAATATTCCGATGTTGCTAACCATTTGGTAGTGTCCATATTTCGATACAATCATTAATAACCTTTATCATTTGGTAATAAGTTGACACTAGTTTTATAGTTTATGAGTATGTTTACCTAGGCCAGCTCAAAACATCGAATGCCAAGTTGAGTGATAAAATTAATAGAAGATGCAAAATGGCGTGGAGTTCATTTGGAAGACTACACTTTATTTTCAAAAGCAAACTACCAATGTGTCTGAAGCGTAAAGTTTATAATCAATGTGTCTTACCTGTAATGATGTACGGCTGCGAAACTTGGACATTGAATGCGCAAACGACTCAAAGATTGAGAGTCACACAAAGAGCAATGGAGAGATGCATGCTAGGAATTCGCTGGTCATATTTGCTTGGTCATTGAATTAATTCGATGTTGATTTTTGGGATCTGTGATATCTTGACATTTAAACTTGGATGTACACTGAAGTTCCGTATTTATAAGCAACGATATTTAGATAACTATTTGAAATACTAAACTGTAGATAGGTTTTATATTTTATGCCAATGACAATCATTGTTTACCTCTTAATAACCAAAACTTGTTTTTCGGGAAGTACGAATAAGTCCCATACCTATGATTGGGTTGCACGGACCGCCTATGACGAACCATTGCAGGTAAAAAGTTACCATTGTTGAAATATTTTACAAAGTCAAAAAGTACGGAGTACTTTAGTCGACTTTACCACTCTTCTTTTATACAAATTTTGTTCAGTGGGAAGTATAAGTGAGGATGTGAGAAATAAATAAATACGAGAATAGCAACCAAGAAGAATCTCTTGTGCGGATTAATGGACAAAGAGTTGAGGAAGAAATTGATTAAATGGTTTGTATGGAGTATTTATTGTCCAGTATGGAGCAGAAACGTGAAGTCTACGAAGGAGTGAAAAAAAGTAAATTGGAAGCCTTTGAAATGTGAACATGGAGGAGAATGAAAAAACAGCTGGATAAGAAGATGTGCAATGAAGAAGTGCTCAATAGGCCAGAGACGGACAATACTCCAGATAATAAAGAAGAGAAAATGAAACTGGCATTGACTGCATAGAGATAATATACAGCAGAGTGATGCAATTGAAAGTACCGTATAGTTGAGGGAAAGTGAGGAAGAAGACGAATCTAACTCCTTGATAGTATGAACCAAGATAAATGCTATGCTGAAACAGAAAGAAGTGCACAAAATCTGGATGAATGAAGAGGGCTTAGCTTGACTGGAAGGACCTGCCTCTTTCGGTAGAACAATAATGATTATGTGTTTACAGATGCTTCATTATGAAAAGTGATCTTGTGTCTTGCTGGAAGCGATTTTTTCTTCTTTTTAGTAAGGTAAGCATGGTACTAAAATAGCAGAACAATGGCCGAGGAAAAACTTGTTTGTTTTGCTTAACGTAGTGTACATATGGTGGGAAGGAAACTGGTGCAGTATTCTTCATTATACTTGTGGTGTTACTTTCCAGGTAATCGTCAGCGCTGTACTTGATTTAATGGGTAATTAAGTTACAATAGCGTTTTTTTTTTTTTTACTGCGTAAATTAATCAAATTGGCAAACGTTTAACATTGCAAAATCGTTACTCCTCATTTTCTTACATTTATTAACACAAGAAATTAATTCTGAAGTGAGAATTCCGTCAGGGACACCTAGTGTATCGACAGTTGTAAATAAATCTTCCAATAAAAATAGGACAATGTCCAACTTTCGAGACAAAATGAAAGGAAACGGTACGGATTCGTAGAGAAACGTCTAACAGACTGTCTCTTATGCATAAATTCCAATTTACATAGCGTATACTTTTTGCCTCTCTCAGCAAGTAGGTCTGTCCTTTTTATAGCCATATTTTCTATGAAAAGAACTTACATATTCTTGCGCAAAGCCCAGTTCAGCAAGGTTTATGACTTACATGTAAATATACACCAATCGTTAACACGTCTGTAGGAGACAGCAAAGAACCTTCACACTTTGTTTACCTATACTCAGACTCAGTGTTACCATATGAAGGGAATCCTTTCCACAGTAGGAACATATTAGGTCAGAAATGTGTTACCGACAGAAGAGTGAACATTGCTCAATTAAAAAGAAAGTTTGTACCACCCACACAACACAAAAATATTTCTAAAATAATGTTAAAAATATAACCTATGTCTTATATCTATTAAGCTTACATTTTAAAAACATTTTCAAGGGTATTTTCTGGATATTGTGTTATAATCCCAAAATATTCTCTAAAGACATTTTAAGATTATTTCTAAAGGATAATTCATTCTGCGAATATTCCTAAGTATCTCACGCAGCACACAAATACTTGAAGAACAGTTTTAAAATATGTTAAACAGATGTTTTAGAAATCATTTCTATATGCATATCCATTAATAAAATACTTCTAAAATATTTTCTAAAACATACTTCATTTATTTCCAAAATAGACTCTTAAAACATATGGAAATATTCTTATGGTATTTGAATATTCTTGAAAATGAGATCTAAATGACTGGAAAAATATTGTCGGAAATGTTTTAAATAAACTTTCTTTCGTATTAATATTAAAGTGTATGGATGGACTTCTTACCGCCATCATGAAGTTAAAATTGCTTCCGACCTTCTGGAAATTAATCTGACTCTTTTTTCCAGTGATTGAATGCTTAAATAAGGTGCCATAGATTGTTTATCATATGACTGATTTAGTTTGGAGCCAACAAGAAACCGGTCATATTATTTTTAACTGTTCTGCCAGCCGGGCAGGGAAAACAAAATGGGGATTTTACTTCCTTTTTATCACGAAGAACGGTAGTTCTTCGAGTGATGCTAAGCAACGAATCTGTTAGCGGCACTCGCATATATACAGCTAATTTCGAATCTAGCAAACTATAAGCCCGATTTTGATGCTTGAAGTTGTGTTTGAAAGCTCTTTGCCATACTAAGACACAGAAAAAAAAAATGGATCGGTAGAACCTCCTGGGACCCCCTACGGCGGTTTAAAAAAAAGCAGAATTTCACATTTCTGGTGATAGCACTTACCACAGACCTTGTAGGCGGCCGAAGCTTGTGGAATCGTAGTCTACGCTTCAGTACCTTTCAAACGGTGTATCATACCTCAAAATCGGTGAAGGGGTTCAAAAGTTATGACCTTTTAAACCCAATCACAGAATTTTCACAAATGATAGAAAAGAGCCTCCGTCATTCTGTCTGTCTTTTTGCTTTAGCCCAAAGTGGTTGGTACCGTGGGTTCTGGAGGTCAATTGCGGGCTCCAACAGTTTGGGGTAAATCGAAGCTTAATTTGTTGATAGGAGTTACCGTTTTCGAGATACGGCCCAAAATCGGTCTTTTGCATGAGGACTATGCACTTAAAAAAAAAAAATAGGCAGCCTTACAAAATAAGTGATATCAGTATAAAAAACCCTTCGGGTATAGACAAGAGTGACGCAAGAATTCTACTCACAAAAGAAGTGATATCCATTTTGCGAGTTACTTTCTTTGTGTCACTATGGCGGAAGGATATTAAATCTCCTTATTTTATTACAAAGGAAACTCGTCCGTCATAGTGACATAAAGAAAGTAACTCGCAAAATGGATATCACTTCTTTTGTGAGTAGAACTCTTTGTCTTTACCCTGAAGGGTTTTTTATACTGTATATTACACTGCAAGATATAGAATGTGTGTGTAATGGAGAATACGAGCATGCTGGAGACGAATGTACTCTACTAGTTTAATACGAGTCCAAGTAGCGTGAAAATTTCTATCTAGAAGTTCGGAAGGCTGTTGAGTTCTGTTCTGGAGTAAAAAATTCCACGTTTGTTACTACATCGATGAACTTGCGAGTTCCGTAAGCCATAGAGTAAGTAAGTAAGTATGAGGAATGTCGTAACTCCTGAGTCTTAGAGTGTGTAACACATACTGCAAAGTTCAAATCATCTTTGTAATCACACAGGTAATGCTTTTATTTCCTTGTGTGAACCTGATTTTGTTTTATTCTATTGTGAGTAACACTTCTATTCTACTTAGTAATTCTATTCAATGTATATATAGAATACATATGCAAGGGAAAATGTTAACAATTTCGTCACCAGTTGACCCAGTGAACTTTTCATACGTCACTGATAAGCGTTGTTTAAATCTGTGTTACTGAATTCAACATTGTATTAGTTCTTGTTTTGTAAACTAATAAAAATACTTGATAGACTTAACCATAATGAGAGAAACATTGATTTTGTGTAGGATGTGCCTATGCGACAGCAGCAGGACACACTTCGAAATATCTACTGTTATTTAGGAATATTTGCCAACGCGCAAAACCTTTGCTTGCTTTAAGATAGTAAGATGAATTGAAATATTTTCCAAGGCACATAACTTGACTTTGACCAAGAATATTTTTTTAAAAACATGGGAGCATAACATTACTATTTTCAGATGCTTGAAACTGGGTACCTGCCTACCTTTTCCTTCCTTTTTTAAATATTTGCTGTGTTTTTATTTGCTGCAATTACCATTCTTTACCTTTTTCTTAATTTCATGTTCGTCACAGCCTTTTCTTTACTCTTTTAGCATCTTATCACGTGATGTTTCATTCTTTGTAAGTCTGCATCTAATTCCTTGGATTTTTCCTCCTCCAGCAGTAATCGTAGTAGAGCGTATTGATATACTTACGCATGTTTAAGGCATTTATGACTTCATTTAAGTTACACGTACAATCTAGCTTTTCATTTGTTTACATTCGTATGAAATTCTGTTCTAAAGTGATGCCAACGTAACTACGTAATAAAGTAAATAGAACAATCTCCTGCTTATTGGAATTCACATATTTCGTTAAGAGACTGAAGGATTCTATTTTTATGATGATTGTGCTTGGCCCAGAGGTAGGTCTATGACCCAAAATTCCCTGGGTAGGGTGAACCTATGTGATTGTTCTTCTTTTGCATCGGATGTAGATTACGTCCTACGAACAGGATTTACAGTTGTGGACTCAACCACTGCGTTCAATGTGTCCCAACTGAGAGTCGAACCTGGTATCCCTTGATTACAAAGTTACGAGCGAAACTACTCACCCACTTGACACTTTCTTTTTCAGATATGTTGTGCCATTTTTCACGACAATTTTTGCATTGAAGTAAAATGCTGACGTAAAAGAAGAAGATAAAAAAATATGCGAACAATTTTAGTTCTTTTATTTTTATTTCATAGTCTTTTCTGTGCGTGACTTTATTTTGTTTTAAGTGGAAGTACCAGAGATATTGAAGAGAAAGAACAACATGTATCCAGATATATTTTGTTGTAATTTTGCAGAATTTCAGCTATTAAAATTCGTAGAGATATACATAACGAATACTTGATACTCCTGTTAATCACGTTTGGATAACTTACGAATAGTAATAATAATTTATTTCTCTGTGTAAACATTAATTCAGTACAAAGGGCAATCTATTGTGCTTTACATGGTCGGAAAAAATCCATTGTGGTCTCAGGACAATGATGTTTGTGAGAGATTTTACAAACTTTACATATAGTAAACTGAAGAAAGATTACTTGTGAGTCTTGTTTTTCCGTGTGTACCTAGTTCCGTATTAGTGTAGTTCGCTGGAAAATATTAGGAGCAGTTGCCATATTTATATTAATGCCGCCCTCACACGTTTTCGTGATTAATAAATATACTTAATACTATCCTATTTGTTTAAACGAGGCAGTAAGTGGAAAGGTATACAAGAACAGTTTTCTTACAATGAAAAGCATTCTTCGTGCCATTGCCGATGTCATAGGAAATGTTTAACTTGACAGTGCTTTTGCTGTTAATTCTTGCTCCCATAGCATAGCGGTTAGAGTGGCGAACTATAAATCACAAGGTTCTAGGTTCAAATCTCGCCACGGACAGTTGAAGAATTTCAAACTATGCCTAAAGACGAGATAAGAGGAGATCTATCTAAACGTATAGATTTTCAGTGTACGTGCGTAGGATGTCCGTGTATTGTTTGTGGTACAGGTGTTTCGTTTTCCACTCCTGGACAAGATGAATAATAATTCGGACAATCCTCAACGTTAGTACTTCTAAATCCATTTATGAAGTTAATGTACTAAGGATATAGTCAACTAATATTATCTGCAGTTGGATCATGTTTGTTGAGCGCATTAGGAATGTGATTACGCAATTAGCCTAGTTTTAATATCTCTGTTCATATTCCTTTTGTAACTGGTTATATATTCTTCCGAGTCAAAGGTTATCGGATCAATTCAGTTTTGGGTTTTTCTTTGGTAATAACTTTAGATACAGCTTACTAATCTATTTCTACGACTGTTGGTACGTTAAGCCTACAAAAAATGGAACATAACGAAATGTGTGTATGAAAGATTTGAAAAGATGGGAGTGACTTGCTAACCGTTACATCACATCAACCCCAACAGCGTGCACATTCTTGACGTTTATGGGATACCGTCACAGGCTGTGTACGTTTATATTACCCGTGATATTAGCAGCGCAAGAATAGAAACAGTATTTTTTTGAGATGAGGTTTTATAACTGCAGGCATTTGTAATTTATTCTTCGCTCTTAAAGCGTTGTACGACGAGTTAAGAAAAAGCTCTGCGCAGTTTCTTTTTCTATCAAAAGAATTATTTCTTTCTCGGAATAGAATTCTAATTTCCAAGTTTCATAAAGAGAGATTTTCGGCCTATAATAAACTATGGTTGTTAGACAATGTTGCTATCTGAATCCATTTCCTAATGATGTTTCAAGTTGTTGGAATTAGTAACGTAGGCTTTCACTTCTCGATACTTTACATTAAGATATTTCTGAAAGCTTATTGTCTGTTATTGTGGAACAAGGAGTCGTTTTACTTTTACCATAGGCTAAATATTATTTAGTCTTTGCTTTTACTGTCACTATTATTAAAATGTACTGTGCTATGGACTTAACTCTACCATCGTAACTTTGGAAACTGAAAAATCAAATAAATAAATAAAGTGACAACTTAAGCAGGCAAAAATCTCTCTATTATTGACTTTAAAAAATTTACATAGCGTTTTAAATAAAATTGTAATAATTTTTCTGCTCAGTCTTTCAGTATACATTTACACAAGTCAAAGATTTTACCTCGCTTTTGCTACACAGGCATATTTGGGTTTTAGACTTCTTTGGACACAGTTGTCCGGTTTGAGCAAGTTCCTTCGTAAAGATTACATCATTACTCCAAAGTCATGATAGATTTCGAAAAAAAAAGAAACTATTATTTGCAACTAAGTTGCTGTATTTGACTCATTTATTATTGTTGTATTCGTTCTTCTAAAGATAGCATCCAGTAAACGTGAAAACTAGCATAAAAAGGGAACCCAACAGCCAGTGAAACCAGCACTATTCTGTGTACAAAGCCCGCTTAATGGACACACAAAATCGCCGATAGAAAGTCCAGAAAGTACTGTGGAGCACAGAGAAAAATGTCTAGAATTTCATAAAATATTTATATTTGATACATTTCACGTTTTCTTTTTGTCATAGATTTGTTGTTGCTAAATTTTGATACCTGCAGGGTTTAGAAATTTATTCGTCGATCATTTTCTATGATCCCTCAAAGAAAGCAAGGGATTCTCAGAACAGAAGGGGAGATAGTTTTGTTTCTATTCTTTCCTTTTTTTAAGGAGGAAAAACCAGAGAGAGATCTTACTTCTTCTTTACTCTTCCTTTATGAGAGAGAGAGAGAGAGGACAATCAACATCAATAGTATCTTTTTGAAGATGAGAGATCCTTCATTTAATTATGCTCGATAGGTCGTAGTTTTATTCTTCCCTTTGTTCGCTGTTCTTAAATGTAATTTTTATTTTAATGTTCAGAACGATTGTATTATTCAATTTATTTCTCTGCTATTGCTAACACTGGTCTCCTCTATTCCTTTTAGCCTAGTATTCCCATCAGTTTTCCATTGCCCGCATTTCCTAACTAGTGAACTTTTCAAGTTTCTTTTAGATGAACATTCAAAGGCATCAAACGTTTCATGTATTTTTCATTATTACTCCATTTCATGTAATAAAATACCAAGTATAGTAGTATTTATTACGGGTGGTCAGTCATATTCCTAAGTTGTTACTTATCCATAATGCTTTAAGTTTCTTAAAGAGGGAGAAAGAAAAAGGCACAGAATAAAATACAAATGTTAAACCAACTGTCTGATAAATTACTGTGTATTTTAGATAAAATCGGCAAATTTGAAACGAATGACATTAAAGTATATGTAATTACAAACTTGCTTTAAGACAGGATCCAAGTTTTCTTTTACCTTTAAAGAAAAAGCACCTGAATTTTTAAGTTATTACTTTGTACAACATGACCTATTTTATTTGTTACCCCCTGCAAATTTCAAATCTCTCAGTCGTATTGGGAATATTTACAAATGTTTTAGTGCTACTTTTGCCCATACAGACTTGGAAGATCTTTCCCGTAATTTCACAAAACTTCATTTCTTTTGTGAGCGTGTCAAATATTTGCTCTGGAACTTTCGTCACGTATTCTGGGAACGAAACCACTTTAAATAAAATTACGTCGATTGGATGTTCCTGTCGTTCCGACGGAAGACAATGGTAATACACCACGGTTTACTTTGTCTGAAAATAGTCCTTCATCTCTCAAACTTTATTTTAGGATGAACACTCATATTCATCGGCATAAGATTGCAGTATGTCTAGTACATTTACAAATACCTTATTTTCCGGCCTATTATAACACGCCGCAGCGTATAAGATGCACCCATATTTCAAAGGCATTTTTGGTGGGGAAAATATTATGATGAAAACCAAGTTGAATTAAATCTTGTCTTTCCCACCGAGATATATCTCATGTAATGGGTGAGAGGGGCACAATATAATTGTAGAGTAATAATAATAATAATGTCTAATGGTCAATATGATCTTCGTTACGCTCTCAGCCATACACGAAACGTCATGAAAGTGTGAAGTATACAGTAAGAAAAATATAGTAGTAACAGTGTGTTGTAAACATTAAAAGCATAGGCATTCACATATTTGATATTATTAATACCAGTACATGTATTAACAACTTGAAAGTAGCTGAATAGCACTTACGTGATGTGCAAAAGTTTCTTAATAATTAACTAGAAATCAAGTAAACGGGCGATACTAGAAACATAAAATATCTTTTGATCTATCATTGGGACAGTGTTAGAGGGGAAAAAATGATACGCCGGCAAATGCGATACTTAATTTTGTATGTAACGTTTGGGACACACTGTATTTGTGAGAAATATGTACAAATGTGTAAGCTGCATGAGAGCTATAAATGTCACGAATGCTTAACCTTTCTGAACATTTTGTTTCTTTTCTTTTCCTTTTTAGATTAAGCAAGATGAAGTTGCAGCTGTTCTTTCTTACGTTACTTCTTTTTTGTCTAGTCACAGATGTTTTCGGAGAAAAAGTAGTAAGTACATTTTATTTTTATCCTTTGTATTCTGTGAAATTCACAGAAAAGAGTTGTAATTTAATTTATTTCTTAAAATATAATTTTTTGGGAGGCTGTGGGGGTGCACGTTTGGCCTAAAAAAGAGGTGCAGTGAGATAAGGGGTCACACTTGGGTCACAAATTGAAAAAATGTGCATAATTTGAATATGTTGCTTAACATCTGTGTGCTCTATACTTGTAGCTATTTTTCTGATCTCTTTATACACCATTTCGCCCTTTAATTATGAATCATCTATTTGTCCCCATACACTGCGGTCACTTACTGCCTTGTTCGTTTTAAGATTTCAGTCATCAACGACTATAATCCAGAGATGAATCCATAAAATAAAAATGATTTAGCGTTGTTACCAGACAAGACATTATCTAGTATACCAGAGATATCGCTTGCCCTGTGTCTTAAGTATGTTCGGAATATACGAGTTTGGGAGCTAACGCCAATGGCATTTTCACTCTTATTCTTTTCCTCTTTCATTTCATTGTGTGTGAATCAGTGTTCGAGTTACACAGAAGTTTAAAAAAAAATACATTTATGTTTGTTAATTAATATACTTTTTTTTAATTATAAAATTAAAAATAAGTGGTACTTATTTATGCAAAACAATTATGCTGAGTTTCATTCCGTTTCGGCTTCACAAAGACGTTTCATTCCGTTTCGGCTTCGCTAAACATTTTTGTAATGGCTGTCAGAATTTCTGTACAAATATTGTTGTTTCTGAGCTGCTGAATTGAGTTGAGACTATTGACATACATATTACTTCGCGACTACCACCCCATTAGACATTAAACCACACCAGTATTCAGTTAGCGAAAATTCCCTGAGAAACACCCGGTCGTTTCATTTTATTGAAACGAAATATCGGTTTTCCCGTACACTGTAAAATCCACTATATTCTCGATCATGGCTCTATTTTTAAAGCAGTGAGTTTGGTAATACCGTATGATAATAGAGCACGCCGAATAGTGAATTGACCGTGGTGAGTCACTTTGCACTCATTTTATTGAAAATGCTGAAGCAGTTAGAGATTCATTAATTCAGAAGGCCGCTTCTTGACGTTAGAAAGTTTCGTCGGTGGGTGAGAAATATTCGTCGCTTAATGCTCTGTTCACTTATGAATTATAAATGTCCAAACAATTTTAAGAGAGGTGGAAACAAAATTAGCAAATATAAAATGTTAAACTCTAGGTGACTTGTGGGACACCCTGTAGTGATTCCAAATTTAAGTTTGCCTTTCTTATTTCTCTGCTTCATTGTTTATTCCTGTTTCAGTTATAATTCTTAATTTTTCTTTTGTTCTTCAAAATTCATTTACAATTCTTGCGTTTCTCTTTCCAAAATAAACTTGTCTAGTAATTCGGGAGATCTATGAGACCAGACAAGAAAAACTACATATAAGTAGCTGTACAGTACAGTAAAAATGTGCATAACGATATAAAAGTATTTAACATTGAAATTTTTCTCTGATAATTTTAAAATCATGTTCTTCACAAGCAAGTGAAGCAAAAATTACACTATTTATCTTATGATCACGATATGTTCATTTCATTAATCTAAATAATGGTCTCGAAGTTTTAGATATACAGCGTTTTTCATTATATTGCATGCATTCATATTTTTCTGTACATTAATAAAATCATTACTTCTTACCGTAGAAACTTTTATACTTATCTAGGATCTATCCAGGATGTAGGTTTTATTGAGGTTAATAAATTTAACTGGATTATTACTTCTAAGCGTTTTATTAATTGTGTTTTCAATTTTTGCAAGACGAAATTAATACAGTTAACGTTAATCTGTAACTAATCCTCGTTCATTAACACCGTTCCATATCTTTGTACATTTTAGTCTATATATTGTGCTAAACACAGTTGAAAAAAGCATCGATTTAGTTGCATTTTGTTTTTTGAAGTTTTTCTTATTACGTGTATTAATTTATCAAACGTATTGTATCTACCGTATTGTTCCGAATATAAGTTAACCTATATGCGAGGTCGACTTATATTCGGGATCGTCTTTAAAATTTTAATTTCCTTCACAGCCTGGTACTGTCTAAGTATTTGCCCGATTTTCTTTCTGTTGTTTCAACTTGTTTGTACGAGGTAAAGATGGGGGGAATTATCAATTATTTCCCTTTGTTTCGTTTATTTTTACTCCTGACTATTGTTAAAGGCCTGCGGCAACACTTGTATTGTGCTGTCGCTTGAAGGATTGCAGCGGTAAGGATAAAAGAAATATGAACACATCTAACAGGAACCAATCTGTTCCATCTACTATGTACCATGACCTTTGATCTTCAACAATGAGCGGACCATTTTCCATTCATTCATAATACTAGTGAAAAGCTCGATCTATATTCGGGCAAATATTTTTTTCCTCTGACAGAGGCCCTAAAAGCGAAGGTCGATTTATATTCGGGGACTTATATTCGGAACAATACGGTACATTATGTTTAGATCTTTCAATATTGGTTGAGGTGACTCTACCACACACTCTGTCTTAATAAGTAAATAAATGCTCTATGCACTTTGTTCCCTTTTTGAAAATATTTTTTATCTAATTTTGTTAGAAACAATCCCCTCCCTTCTCCTTCTTGATTGAAACTTTTCTTTTTCTATATTTTTGCCTATCATCCATAAAATCGGTTTATCATTGGTAGGAGAATATTTGCGTAATACGACGTCAAGTTTGTAGTTCTTTAATATTTCGGTTTCTTTGCACTCTTCTTCCTTGTCTCTAGAATAATTACTATTTCTAATATATTTTGTCCCGTTTAATAGATTTCTTTGCAGAGCCACAATATCTTCTTTTTCTCTACACTGAATCTTGATTAATTTTCGTATTTGCTTATCTCTGCTCAATTCGAATATTTAAAGTGTGAGTTGACATTGGATCTTCTTATATTCCTTTCCTTCGTTTTGGATAATTAATAATTGAATTCTCTATTCCTGTCTTTTAGAGACTACTTCTCCTATTTTCTAATTAATTTACTATGTCTTCTACCATTTCTAACTGCTGCTTCGAGTTCAGTTTCTTGCATTTCCTTTTCAGTGTTTCTCTTTTCTTTCATATCCCATGTATTCCTAAATAACTCTTTTTCTAGCATTAAAAAAAACTCATAAAAAAAGGATGAAGAACGGTTACTATCCAGTGATTGCCAACTGAAGTTTGAAATCTTAAGCGACTTCATTGCGTATGCCCCCATTTTAAACATTTTTCAAAATCTAAGAGCACTATCAAAAAATTTAGAACATTTTGTAATGAGTAATGGGACTTCAATTAAATAATGACGTCATAATCTTTGAAAACGTTATCATTCATCTATGGAGAAGATCTCGAGATCGCTGCCCATTGGATTTCATAGTAATTAGTAAGTATCAATGCACTATGTTGTAAATTTTTTGATAGTGCTCTTAGCAAGGAATGCCATTAACAGATAGCTCAAGTTTTAAAATCTTAGACATAGGATAAATGGATCGTACTTTTATGTCATGGTTCTGACACCGTTTAAGCTCTATTTAACATGTGTTCGTAATCCTAGTTCTAGAAGATGATTACTCAGAATTATAGAAAGTTTTATCAAACAAATAATTTTATTCTGTGCGGGTGGTATTACTTATCATAAGTACTTGAACAGTCTCTCAGATTGTCCTTGGAATCGATTTGAAAGCAAGAAAAATACCTTGGCGCATTTTCCTTTTGACATTAAAATACATTGAGAGAATATATAAATAATGTGTGTATTCAAGGTCGTTGTCTATTTACTACAAGGTATGCAACATAGCGCCACCACCGCTTCCGTCGAAATTAAAACAATTCTAGGCTTAAACATGGTCATTCGGTGTACTTGTAAAAGGTAGAATAAGACTTCAGTTGTTATATTTGGTGTTCGCTCAGCATTTTTGTACTTTATTTTCTTTCTCCTCCCTTTGCAGGGATGCGTAAGTTCTTAGGATTCTTCTGTAAGAAATAGAAAATAGAAAGGATATATGTCTATAAGTACTTGAATTTAGCTTCACACGATGCTGAAAATAATTTAGAAGTGTTGCTAGATACATTTCTTAATATTTCACAATGTAGGCCTATAGTTTCCAAAGTGAGTGTTTAAAAATAATAAAGTTTTGGGAAAGATAGAGATTTAACTTTAAATGTGTTTAGCAATTTCTTTACTTCACCTGGAATAGATGACTTACTCAAACAGGAAAGCAAAACCTTGTTTTCTACAAATCTGGTTGAAGCAAATAGTCCAATATTTTGATTTTTCTTCTAAATGAAGATTTTTTTTTTTCGTTTTTGTTGAAGAAGAGCTTTTAGCTTTTGGTTTTGTTTCATTTGTGTTGTGAACTTCGTACTTTTCTTCTTGAAACAAAATAATAAGTTTCAACAGGAAGGTCTGTATCTGAACAGAAACTTCAAGTTTTCAAAATAAATAAATACATAAAATAAACAATCAAAGTAATAAACAATAAAAATCAAAGTTTGATAGAAATAGAAAATCTAATTTAAAAAAAATCATTTAAAACATTGAAACCAAATTTGAACACTTCAGTACTGACTTATAGTCGGGCGTAATCTCGGTTTGTTATTATCATGGATTTCCCCTTTCTTCCTCGTGCTGGATTATTAGGTTGGATTTGTTGCAAATATTTCATACTTTTCATTCACTGTGCGATTTCTTTATATTTCTCTTAGTTTAGACATTCAAATTTCAATGTAGGACATTCGTTTGGTCATTGTTCTGTACGTTCCACCTTGCTATAAACAGCGCAACGCCATTCCATCGATTATTCGCATTTCGGTTCTTTCAAATTTTGCTTCGTTCTCTTTCTTCGTTGGTCAAATGCCACATCCACTGATGGCTAGAATGTCAAATTCAAATGTTCTTCTTCATTCGTTACAGAGGAAGTTCAAGAAATACAGGAGACATAGGACCTCGACCACAACTACGACAGAAGCCGAGGTAGAGGCTGCTGAAGATGCTGGTCAAGATGTCTTCTCTATGCTCGCAGAGGACGAAACAGCTGAAACAAGTAACAAAGAGAAAGAACCCGAAGAAGAAATTTCCGACAATGAAGTGCCCTTAGTGGGTATGTATTGTGATTAAAGATTGAGTTTTTTTTTTACCCTTGTTACAGTATATTTGTCTATCCTTATAAATTCTTCTTTCGATAGAAGCTACTATTCAAATCAGCGTTCTTTTGTTGTTGTTCTTCTTCTTCCTTTTGTTGTCTGTGCAATTCCGTAACATCATTTTAATATTCAGTAAGTCTCATCATCCTGTTTGTAGCTCTGCCGTATCTTTTCCTGTCACTGCAGGTGATTGCTGGGACAGAACCTTGAATTAATTACCAATGTTGCTTCTCGACTTCTGTCTTACGCCATCGACAAAGTAAAGACAGAAACTGGATATCATGGTGATACTTAAGACATTAAATCATTTTCTATTTGTGGTTGGGATTTTCCCCTCACTGGAGAAATCTTCCCAAGCTTTGTTTCCAAAATAAGGTTTAAATCAGGGATATGAGTCGATATTCTGCATCTTGGAGGATTTCTTCCCCCTCTCTGGATATTGCATCATTAAATTGCGTTAAATATTAAATCTATCTTTATTTTGTGAAATGTAAGTACCATGTATCACTATCTAGAGTTTTTGAGTCTGATATGTAAGAAGTACACCTGGCCACGTGTAAAAAAAAAAAAAAAGCAGTATGTCACAATATAACTTTTGATCTAATTAAGCTTCATCAGGTTAAGAGGCGAAGGTTAAACTCTTAAGCCGATGAAGCTTGCCATTGAGAGGAGTCAAAGGAGGATTAAAAGAGAACTAACAACCTTACTTCCGCTTTGAATAATACTTTTTTTTTTAAATATTAATTTCATCTTTGGATTCTTTCAACATAACATTCATCAGCGCATATGCAATCTTTGTTCAGGGATATAAGTGCAATACCTATCCTAGAAGTATTTTCATTTATATTGATTATGACATGTTATGTTACGTTGATTAATTAAACACGATTAAAAATAATCGAATCGCTAAATATACCGTATATTATCGTTTCTACGTACAAGGTATAGACCTAAATAGCATTAGACAAAGGTAATGAGTGACATTCACAATAATACTTATGTTCTCAATTATATGTTGAATAGGGATTTTGTTTCTTTGTTTGTAGACCCGTGTGCAACAAAACATTGTGGTGCTGGAAGAGTCTGTGATGTTAACGATGATGGTGAGGCAGAATGTGTGTGCATTCCAAACTGTCCCGATGAAACAGACCCAAGACGAAAGGTAACTTAGTTTCCAATATTGAACAAAGAAGTGTCACCATGTGTTTTCAAAATTCACATCTGGAAAATGTATCTCATAAAGTTTCGTTTCTTATCTCCTGACTGTAAAGTTCATTTTTATCTCCTGACAGTTATTTTGTGGTGCCTTAAGTTGCCTATATGAGTGTAACAGAACTAGTTTAAAGATGCAATTGAAAAGTACACTTTTAATGTTTTGATATTTCGTATTTGTCTAGTTATTCGTATTATTAAACCTGGAGAAAAGGTTAACGTATTCTCATGTCATGGAAAAGTTAGAACAGAAACGCAATATTAACGGCTAGTATGCCATACTGAAGATAGCGTTTCTCCATGATAATGTCTTATCGGCGAAACCTAGCCACTTTTATTTTACTTGTGTGTATTACTTGTGTATTTAGTTTACTGCCCAAATTACAATTAACAACATTGTGCTTTTTATAAAGATAATAGCAGATATATCTATATATATATATATCAAGGAAGCCCAACGCGGGAATACATAAAATGGTAAAAAAGGTAGAAAAAAATAGCGTTTTCAAGTGGTAGGAGAGTAAATGGACAGAGCGGACAGGTGCGAGACTGGTGTTAAGGAAACGCCATATTGTCAGCAGATAGCAGGGTGACAATGTGGCCAGGTTATGAAGGCCGGAAAATGACTAGATGGGACGGAGAAACCACCAAATAGAGAAGAAAGTGCGAAGGTTACTAGGAGCAGGTAAGGGGCTTTCTGAGGGAATAAGAGAGTGCAGAATCAGAGGGGAGGGGGAAATAATAATAATAATGAAGAAGAAGGGGAGAACAAAGAAACAATGTAGAAAAATAGAGTAAAAGTTAAACAGAGACGGAACAAAGAAGAGAAAGGAAGAAGGAGAAGACACTGCGCTGCAGGGAGTTACAGGCAGTAGAGGCGTGGTTCATGGTTGGCGGAAAGGATAGAGATGAAGTCTGCTCCCATCTCAGGATTCTGACTCGAAAGGTCTCATCAACGGTGCAGCCGTCATAGGAAGTGTGTTCCGGTATGGGGAGGTGCGGAAGTTGATATTTGGAGGAGTCGCGATGGTCGTTGATACGGTATGTTAGAGGAGTTTGTTTTTCGCCAACGTAGAAGGCGGAGCATAGGTAGGAGATAAACGAGGTTGGAAGACATGCAACTGCCGGAGTGTCGGAAAGAGTACGTCTTGTGAGTGACAGGATATACGAAGGAAAGACTGGGATCAAAAATAGGACAGGTTTTGCAGCGGGGTCTGTTGCACTTTGCCAGGTTTGTGGGGCGGGGGCGGGATAGGTCCAATTCTGGTGAGAATCGTGTTGAGGTTCAGAGGTCTGCGGTAGACAATTTTGGAGCACGACGGGAAAACTCTTTCAGTTTCAGGTGACGCAGTGAGTATGGGGTGTGCCAGTTTGAGGAGCTTTTGGAGGCCTGAAGGCTGGGGTGAGATGATTGAGAGCGAAGGAAGCTACGCGGGGAGGTCGGTTGAAGTTGGGATGATCATGGGCACGGTCCAGTTATTTACGGATGAGATGTTTGGGATATCCACGGTCAGTGAGAGCTGAGGAGAGGATCCTAAAATAATTTTGGAGCAGATCATCAGATTAACAGATGCGGGCCCTGACAACAAGAGCGTATGGAAGAGAGCGTTTGGTATGGTATGGATGGGAACTGTTGAAATGGAGATACTGCATACTGTTGGTAGGTTTGATGTGAACGCCTGTCTCAAGTCGATTGTTCTTGAGCCAGACATCCACATCAAGGAAAGTTATGTGTTCCCTCGAGAAGGACCAGGTGAACTTGACGGGGAAGGTGCAGTTGAGGTTTTGCAGAAATGTTTCCAGAGATCCAGATCAAGAGAATATCCGTGGGTCTAGATCAAGAAAATATCGTCGATGTAACGAAGCCAGGTGTAAGGTTTGAGAGGTGTGGAGTTTAAGTATTGGGTCTTCATGCGTCCCATGAAAAGTTTGGCGTAGGAAGGGGCCATGCGAGTGCCCATGGTTGTGCCTTTGATTTACAGGAAATTGTGGTTCTCAAAGGTGAAGTTGTTCATGGTGAAGGGAAACTGAGCTGGCTGAAGCAGAAATGGTGTGCTGGGTTAACGAGGACTGGAACGTATGTCGTGAAAGTATTCAAGGGCAGCGAGGTCATGGGTGTGGGGAATATTGGTATACAGTGACGTCACGTCGACTGTAACTAAGATGGTGTCAGGTGGGAGAGGATCAGAGATAAAATGTATTGTGAAGAGGAAGTTATTGGTGTTCTTGATGTAGGAAGAAAGAGCCTGGACAAACAGTTGGAGGTGGTGGTCAAGGTAGGCGGAGATTCTTTCAGTGGGAGAGCCAATACTGGAAACGGGGTTTTGGGATTGTCAGGGCAGAGTGTAGAGACAGTGAAACGCTACAACCCCTCATGGTGTCCATGCGCTTGGAGATAGGTGCGGATCCTATGAAGGAATGATTGGGTGGGATCTTCCTCGAGGGGACGGTAAAAGGTAGGATCGGAAAATTGTTTGAGGGTTTCGGATTGGTAGTCAGAGTAATTCATGACTTCCGTGGTGGTTCCCTTGTCAGCCGGGTGGACAATGATAGTCGGATCAGAACGAAGGTTGGAGATAGCTCTTCGTTCTTCAGTGTTGACGTGATAGGAACGTCATAACAAAGGAAGCCCAACGCGGGAATACATAAAATGGTAAAACACGTAGAAAAAAGGATACTTACATGGTAGATTCTTGAGACAGCTGTACAATAACATCACAAACACAATAGAAAAGTAGTAAGTTTCAAGTGGTAGGAGAGGAAATGGACAGAGCGGACAGATGCGAGACTGGTGTTAAGGAAACGCCATATTGTCAGCAGATAGCAGG